>PVHP010033365.1:0-19724 GCA_004024765.1 Zapus hudsonius
CTTCCTTCCTTCCTTCCTTCCTTCCTTTTATAAATTGCATTCTGGTTTTTGACTAGGTTGTGGGGAAGTAGGAAAAGACTGTTCACTGCTAGAGACAGAGAGGAGACCTGGAGAACAGTATCTTTCCCATGGGGTAATAGTAGATACCACCAAATCTCACTGGATCTCATTACCCAGGGCCAAGTAATCAAAGCTTGACCAAAGGGCCTGGGTAAAACACACTAGAGAGCTATTTCAGATATGCAAATCTCAATGTAATTTTTCCGAAGACATCAGCAGATGCCATGAGAGCAGATGCAGCCCTGCAGGAGTGGGTGAGGACTGATGGACGGCAGCCACTTCTTACAATCATCATTAGTGAGATCTTGGCATCATAGTTAATGGACATCTTGAAAGGAAACAAGGTTAGAAGATGAGAGGAAGTGGAAGAGTGATCAGAAGTCCTACAATCTTTTGGGAGGTATACACTGTTCTCATTTTGCCTTCCTCTACTAGGTCTTAATTTGCTAAGGGCTGGAAAGGGAGATAGCGTTGGTATATACTCACCATACCAAACACCCTTGAGAGAGCCATGGGAGACAGTACCTGCATCCCTGGATGAGATTACCTCCTGGGAAGTATATGTAGGGAGGGGCAGGGCCTGCTGGGGTGTTGGAGCAAGTGTGTATATTATATTTCTCTCCACCCACCCTACAAAATAGAGGGCATAGACAACTATAGATAACTAGAATGGTTATTAAAAAAAGAATTATAGTAATGATAGGAAGGAAATGGCTTTAAAAATTAAAGAGCCAAGAACCTCATAACAAAAAGAATTCATACCATTTTTTTTTATACAGACTAATTGGAGATATTTAAATGAAACTTTGCTCCTTAAAATATCATGGAACATGCTAGATGTAACCACAAAATTATTTAATAAGAGTATAGTAGGTTTCCCACAATGTGCTAGGTATAGACACAAAATAAAAGCTCTGTATTCTTCACCTTTGAGAGTTAATGTTATTAGAACTCATGGCCATTAAACTTGGCTCTGGGTCCCAGTGTTTGCAGTTAAGGAGAAAAAGGCATCTGTAAACATGCAAAAACACACTTGTTTACAGCTATAACCGAAACTGAGAAGAGGGAACTTCTTAATCTGTCTCTATCTTGCCTATTACAATGTTCAACTATAGAAAGAATGGAAATCTTTTGCCTACACATGCATATGTAGATTGAGTTGAAGGCCATGGTTACCTGAGCTGGTACCAGGGTTCGTGACATAGGCTATTTTCATTCTTAGCTTGTAGTTTCTACAGAGACCTCAATTTCTACACCCTTATTAGAAAACATGACTTCCTTACATGGAAACAGAGAAAAGCCAATTTACAGCATTAAAGTTGAAAGATGAACAGGATCATGTGTCTTTGAAATTGTCCAAAATGATGGAGATTTAAATTGGGGATTTCATGGTCATATGCTGATTCCTGTACGTTTGTGTACTTATTTTCAATATGAAACAAGAAAGAATGTAGGATTGGTATTATTAGTTTGATCCTTTGCTCAAAATTTCTGACAATCTATCCATATTAGATGGCATGCTAGGCTATACTTGTATTTTTAGAATGTCTGTATTTTATGTTGTGTATGTATGTTTGTATGTATGGATATGCATATGTGTACATGAACCCGTATGAAGGTAAGAGAAGAGCCTTGAGTTGTCTATCCTCTCCTCCCTCTTCTCTGAGACAGGGTCTTTCTTATTTTTACCACTGTAATTCCAGTCTGATTGGCTTGTGAGCTTTGGGACTCTCCTGACTTCACCTCCCATCGCCATAGACACACTGCAATCACAGATGCATGAATCACTTTGGATCCTACTTTACATGGTTGCTGGGAAGGATCGAACTCAGGACTGTAAGCTTGTAAGCGGCACCTTTAACTGCTGAGCCATTTCCTCAGTCCAGGTTATAATTCTATTCATCATGAAAATGGTCTTAGAAAATTACTCTTTATTTAGAGAAATATAGAAATATAGTCATTTAGCGTTTATATCTATGATTAGACAGGTTGAAGTCACGTGGTTCCTTAAGACCACTGGTTTTCATGGGTTTGTAGCCTTCCTTGACTTCCCCAACTTCCCTGACTTCCTTCACTTTCCTGGTTCCCCGGTGATGCTTTTTTTTTTCTTTTCAGATTTTCAGATCAATGTCTTTGGCCCAGATTTTACAGAGCCTGGTATCCCAGGTCTGTTTTTCTCCAAGTTGCTGATTCATGCTCTAGAGAGCTCTATAGCTCTAATCTTTAGACACAGTAGAATTAAATATTGAGTACATATCCAGATAATAAGAATTTATCAAACTCTAATTATCTAAGAAAAACTTCTCTGTATGCTCCACTATATTCTGTAGGCTAGACACTGTATCAAAGCTCTGCACTTCGAACTGTTGGTATCTGGCTGCCTTCTGAATGTCCATAGGGCAAGCTCACCTTGGTTTCCAGACGTCTTCCAGGTTTAATATCGTGTTTGTTACCTTGGCAGTTGCCACCCAATCATTATCTGTAAATGCTCATTCTCTAGTGGAGTTCCTGTATATTGAGACGTAGAAATAAACTCAGATATCTCCTCTCTCCCTAGGAGAAGTGGGGAATCTGAATTGTAGCAGAGAAAGAAAGCCTACTGTGTTGACCATAAAAGAAAATTAGATTTTAGAAACTATCAGAATTTATTTGTAAGCCTGCTTCCTTCTCTCTATTACTTAATCAAATATTTTAAATTTAGCCTGTAGAGATGGATCAGTGGTTAAGGTGCATACCTGCAAAGCCTAACAACTATGGTTCAATTCCCCAGAACCCACGTAAAGCTAGATGTACAAAGTGCATGCCTCTGGAGTTCATTTATAGTGCCTAGAGGTTCATTGACAGTGCCAATTCTCTCTCTCTCTCTCTTTCCCCTTGCAAACAAAAAACCCAAACAAATAAATAATGAAGTATTTTTAAAATATTGTATTTAAAAAATGTATTATTTCTATTGTATGAACACCTCCAATCATCAAATAATTTCTCATACGGTCTTATGGAGAGTTAAGATTGTTATAATTATAGTGCAAAGATGAAAAATCAATAGCTGTTTGGTTCTTTCACAATTGGCTCTTAAAACGTCAAAATCAATATTCTCACAAGACAAAGATTTTGCTTTTTAAGAACTGAGTTTGATTGAAAGGAAAATAAGTGCCTTGAGGAGAATGCAAAGGAAAGACTCTGGAAGACACAGACATTGACTTTAGGATAATCCCAGAGCAGTAGAAGAATAATCACGATTGTACTGCTCCGCCATCTTGTCTTGGGCACCAGAGAAGGGCTGTGTCCACTAAGCACTGGATGAGTTGCTTGTAGCAGAAACTACCAAAACATGCCTTAACTAAGGGTGAGTTAATTTTCAGATAATCCACAAAAATCCATGTTGGCCCAGAGTTCCCAATATCAGTACATTGGCCTCTGGGTTTCTGTCTTGGTAACTAAGGATCTCTCATTATTTTGCTATCTAGTTGGCTCTCATTGCTGTGGTCATTTCCTGATCAGGAGAAGGCTTGTGTCAGCTCCACATCTGTTACCTTGGTAGACAGAGAAGAGAAGAGGAGGCAGACACTGAGGAGGACAGGGGAAAAACAAAGTCTCCTAAAGTTTTATATGCCAAGGTTGGCCCTGGCATACCTAGTTTATTTCCCAAGGGGTCTGAGAAATAAGCTTATTAATTTTTAAGTGGGGGCTCACTAAGTAAATAATAAGATTGGGGTGAAGGAATAGAGCGATGCAAAACAAATTAGAATGAGGTCAGTGAGACCCAAAAGAGTTCTTCCCTGGGCCCACAATGTGGACGGAAGCTGATGGAATATCATCGTGTCGACGTCATGAACTATACACATGTGTGCAGTGCCAAGAATGCTCTTGGAGTTTTCTCCCTATGGGGATGTGTTCTATGGCACCCTCCCCCCAAATCTTCTATGAACTGTGTTGCTTCACCTTTGGCACTAGCCTTTTCAATGGTCAGTCAAATCCCACAAACTAAAGGTAGGTTTCATGTCACTTAAAGCAGGCCAGGGCAGAAGGGACAACTCTTAGCCTGTGAGCAGGGCTACACAGTAGTAAAGTTTTCTCCCATTCACTGTTCTAATACTATGCACAAATGTTCATGAATATCTTTGCTGTGAGTAGATATGTTTTCTTAAGGTTGCCATAGCTCAACTTTGTTTATAGTAAAACTACAGAGATAAAAGTATATGGAGCAAGGATGAGGAAAAAAATACAAAAAGAATTTTCAAATCAAGTTTGTACTCCTGCTAAATATGGCAGTACATTCTAGAAGCTTCCATTAACTCCTCTAATTATAAAAGCATTTTGAAACACTCTTGGACAACTGTGGGGAATGACCACCATTGTTTTTAACCTTTGTGTCTGTGTGAGCATTTCCCATTCCCTGTATTTGATTTATATTGCTATCAACGTTGTTGGTCGCCTATTGTGGGGGCTTGCAATAATGGATGCTTATGTGCTTACCATTTTGGTGGGGGGAGTGTTGGGCAAACAAGATGTTGCCTTTCATAGGCTATCTTAGAGAAGAAACATTGTGAATGAGTAATGACCTGTAAAAACTAAGGGAAGAATAGAACTGTAGAGTTGAATAAATATAAACCTTTCAGTATTTACATCCATAGTTTGAGAAGTGAAAAGGCAGGTATTCTTTCTCTCCCCCACCAAATGTATTAGATGGATATTTCCAGAGGTGTGTGCTTTTATTATGCTGTTCACTTGATTCATGACTCATAAAGCTCCTTTGTAGGAAAGCTGGTCAGTGTCTGTGCCAACATACTGACTTTACAGATAGGCCTGGGCCATAATTCTCTGTGCTCTGACTAGAGCAGCGGGGAACACCAGTGGAATTTTAAATCTAAGTCTCTCAAAGTGAAGTTTGATGAAAAGAATCTTACATAAAACATTGTTGGTAAAAGGAAAAGGAAAACAATGAGTAGGAGAAAAAAATAGAAACAGAATCCCTCTCTTGGGCTGTATTTTGAAATGAAAACTGCAGCCTTTTTTATTTATACCATTAAAACATATCTCCATCTTCCTCACAAAAAATACTGTTATCACTGTAGAAGAAAAAGATAGTTAACATTTTTATTTTTATTTTGTATGCATATGTGTATTCACGTGTGCAGGTGTACAGGTGCCCGTGAATGTATGCATGCTTCATGTGAAGAACGTAGGATAACCTTGAGTATTGCTATCCACCTTTTCTGTAGCCAGACTGGATAGCTAGTGAGCCCCAGAGACCCACCTGTCTGCCTCTTCAGTACTGGGACTAAAAGCATTTATCAACATACATGGATTTATTTTTTTTTCCATTGTTAGTTCCAAGGATTGAATGCAGGTCCTCTTGTTTACAGAGCAAGCACTTCATCAAATGTACTATCTCCTTAGCTCATCAATGGTTTTTCTTTATTTTAAGTATTTTTATTTATTATTACAAGGAGAGAGAAAGAGAGAGAGAGAAGAAATGAGAAAAAATGGTTATACCATGGCCTATAACCATTGCAAATGAACTGCAATTGTATGTGCCACTTTCTGCATCTGGCTTTACATGGGTGCTGGAGAATTGAACCCCTGGTCATTAGGCTTTGCAGGCGAGCACCTAAACTGCTTAGCCATCTTTCCAGCCCCAGATATTTTATTTATCACCTAGAGACCTAGAATACTGTGATTCTGATTCATTATTGCACATTTCACAGCCTGAGAATCTCACTAGAGCCTAGCCTGCATTTATGGGCTTTTAGAGGACAGTGTGTCTCCTGTTTATATTTTTCTTGACATAATTCTACGAGTGTGAGATTTCAACAACTGCAGACAAGTTTGCTCTCTATTTGTTTTGATGAATAGTGCAATTCACACAATGCCAATAAATTCCGTAAATAGTTTCTCTTATATAATGGGCTTTTGCTCTTTCTGTAACATAATCAGGGAGACAAATCAGGTAGGGCAGAGTGGAGCTGGGTAGCCAGGGGGACAACATACTTTCGGTCTTCACACTCTCTCCCACGAGAGTTAAAGCTTTGAATCAAGCATTTGAAAAATAATTAAAAATTATCCAAGTGAAAAAATGGCATCTCTTGTGTATACATCTTATGTTTAGTATATATTCAGGAGTTTAGAAAGGAAAGAATTTATGTTCAACATAAACAAAATTATATGGTAGGTTTCTGTTTCTGGAGTATTTTTGATGTACACAGAAAATGTGAATCTCACGAGTGTAGTGTACTTGGCTGGAACTTGCTAGGAAATGCCATGCCGGTCTATTCTGTCATTTTTCTCCTTGACTTGGTCACCAGGCATAGGGAAATCAAGTAGTTTGAGTCCTTCCTGAATAGTATGACTTCACTCAATTTTCTTTTTCAAAAATAATAAGCACTTTATTTAATTTTTTAACTTTTTATTGACAACCTTCAAACATTCGCATAATATACTATGCTCATGATCCCCTTACCCCACTTTCCTTTGTTCTTCCCTTCCCGACTCCCCTCCACTGAATCCCTTCTTCTTTCCAACAGGGCCCTGTTCTAGTTTCTCCTGCTATTATGCAGACCTTATGCAGGGAGTGTCAGACATTGTGAGGTCATGAAAGCCACGGCCACTTTGTGTCTGGAAGACAGTGTTGAAAGCATTCTTCCCTTTCCTCTGGCCTTTACATGCTTTCTATCACCTTTTCTCATTCGTCCCCAAGTTTTGGAGGGTGAAAATAATAATTACTTTTGATGCATGTATTTTTGGCCTTTATTTTTCAGAATAATACATTCTGTAATCAGGGGGTGGCACTTCCTCTTCTTTTGGATGTGAATGAGCTCTTGAGATCTGGAGGGGCTAGATAACTTCCCCACAAGTCTACAACATCTTAAAGCCTCTTAAGAAGAGCTCGCTAAAGTCTGCAACCTCTTTTTTGCTATGACTTTCTGTCTGAGCAAGATTGAATGCCCTCCAGAAATGACGCTGTCCCAAGCTGCCAGGCCAATTGGCTTGTTGTCTGGTGCTAGTGGAGCCCAGCTGCTCACTTACCACCCTTGGGGTGGAGAGGAAGAGGTGAAAGAGAAGCACCTTATTCCTCTCTGGCATCCTCAATGGTGTTGACAGTGGAGGTTCAGGGCTAGTTCAGTGTCTGACACAGGGCTCTGGAAAGGCAATCCTGTGGAAAATGAGAGCAACTTCCTGTCTCTAAAGTATTCCTATCATTAAGCCTTGAGTAAATAATGGCTAATTGCATGAAGACCGTGTGGAATAACCAAATCACATTCACACACCATGTCAACGAGTGAAGATAATAGCAACATATAATATCCAATTAAATGCGCTGCTCAGTGCTGCTGCCTTGCCTGCCCAGAAGTTGATGTGCTGATAAAGATGCCTGTGACTTTCCATGTTCGTTTCAGACAGAAATCCTCTATAATTGAGATTTTTCTATTTGACTAATGAGGTGCTGATAAATACAAGAGAAATTAAGAAGACCTAATTAAGGAATGCAAAAGAATCCAATTCGAAAATAGTGATACCATCAAACATATCTCAGAGTAAGATGGGTCTTTGATGTCACTATTGCGTGTGTGAATTCTTTCCTCCACATTCTGTGTGCATGGTCTCAAAGCCTGACTCAATTCCCATCACACAGAAAAAAAATTTGTAAAACAGCCAATTGGGCCTTGGACAGATGTGTTGTAGTTCTTTCTATTATGGAGTACTAAAGCCAACCCTCTGGTTTCACTCATGCTAATGGTCTTCTCTGTTGTTGGATTTTTTTTTATTAACATTGTGTTAAACCTGCTAGGCTGGCATTTAAAATTAAATTGAAATTTTAGTGTGTGGCATAAGGCACACTAGTGAGTACTCATACACACTTTATGAGATTCAGTTTGAACTGGAACTTTCAGGAACTACAAAAAGAGCTAAAAAAAGAGTATTTTATTTCATGTCCTCATTTCTTCTGCTTTTAAGCAACCTTCACCCCACTATTTCTCTCATCTACAGTTTAAACTGGAAATCATATGTGTGTGTGTGTGTGTGTGTGTGTGTGTGTGGGTCCGGAATAATTCATTTGACTAAAATAACTGGAGAGGGGATTCATGAGAGAGTTGTTCGAGCATACATTTTAGCTTCATTTGTGTTGCTATGACCATGATACCTGACAGGGAAGCGACTTGAAGGAGGAGGGACATATTTTGTTCACAGTTCAGAGGATTTCAGACGATTGTGGGAGAGAAGGGATGGTGGAAAGGATGTGCAGTTGAGGCTCCTGACGTCACAGCCAAGGAGGAAGCCCACTGGAACCAGGGGCCAGGCTCTAACTTCCAAGGCCTGACCTTTGTGACTAGTTCATCCAATAGGTTGCACAGTCTTCCAAAATACCTCCAGCCAATGGGAGACAAGTGTTTGAAGCATGAACCTCTGTGTGGGGAGCATTTTAGATACAAACCAGAACCCTGCCTGAGAGAAAGGTTGAGATGGAGAGGACAGTGCCAGTCTGCCTATCATGTAACTAACTCCATTGTATCATTCAGGTTTTCTCTAGAGGAGAAGAACTGATCATAAAGAGGATTTGTTGAATTACTTCACAAGATATGGGCTGTGCTGTCCAGCAATAGCTGTTTGTGGACTGAAGAGAGAGAGAGAGTCAGAGATCCTGGGAGCTGCTCAGTCCCCAAGATTGGATGCTAGCTGGGTTCCAGTGTCCTTGGACAGCCCAGTGGTAAAGAGAGAACATGGGCAACCAGGCTTCCTTGTACAGTCTCCCACAGAAAGGACACCCTGGGTCAGTTCATCTGTCAGGAAGCACCCTCACAGACCTGCCCAAAAGGCACATCTCACACTGGATTCCTATTCTCTTTAATTCTGAAGCTATGGAGCCAGAAATCGAGAACTCTGTGAGACAAAGGAAATGTGAAGCTGGCTTTGCTTCAGGTTACAAAGCGGGACCTAGGTAAAAACCTTTTCCCTAGAGTAATTTTGAGTCTGGGGGCTTATTGCTCTGGGAAGTTTTTGTAGTGAAAATTTCAGCAGGAAACAATGCCTTAGTGGAGGAGAAGCTGCAGGAATAACTTTGTTCTAGATCACTGCAGTAGGGAAGAGGGCATGAAGGCTGCTGAGACAAAAGGCTGGAGGGGGTTGAAAGGCGAGGAGAACAGCAGACAGAGGATGGCCAGGGAGGGTTTGTCCAATGGGACTGGATCCTGCTTCTGCTTCCTGCTACTTGTTGGGGTTACTTTCCTGTCTTGCCACAAAGACGGACAGAGAAGGGTTAGATCTTCCTTGATGGTTTCATTTCATAAGGATGGCTCCCAAGTCCTTGAGGAAGGACATTCCTGACCTGTAGAACTAGCTAAAGGCTGGTGGAAGTTTTTCCTTTCAAAGAGGCTGAGAAAGAACCTGTAATAGTAAGTTCTCTAAGAAAAACGTCAGGATGAAGGGCTTCTGAATACAGCTAAAGGGAATATTAAGACTCTCTTGGTCAGACTTCAGTGTTCTCAAGGAAGACAGAAGATACCGTGGCAGTGGCATTATGAGGCCCTGTCCTCAAGTAGCTTTAAGGCAGTGGACAGCATTGAAATAACACACAGTAGACTGAGAAGCTGGGATCCCTGGAAGCTCCTGGAGAGGTTTGCCAAAGGAGTGTGTGATGTCAGTAGAGGCAAGAACACTTGTATGTGTCTTCTCACTATCTGTATGACCTCATAGACAGCATGTGCTGGATAAGGCCTAGGAAAGTACACAGTATGGGAGGGAACCATTTCAACCTGACTTTGAACTGGTTACATCCTTCGGTCCAGCAGTGTTTGCACTGTGATATCTTGCTGCTTTGCCCTTCGTGAAAATAGGGCTGTGGCAGAGTGGAATTGATACAGACAGACAGACAGACAGACAGACAGACAGACAGACAGACAGACAGACAGGTAGACAGACAGGCAGGCAGGCAGGCAGGCAGGCAGACGACCCAAGTGTGCTTTGCATTCTACCCTGTACTAAGTAGGTTTAGATGAGACACTCATCCTCCTCGATATTTCTTCTTGGAAAATTAACACAATCTACTTCACAGGGTGGCTGTCAGGATTGAGTCAATGGATGTGACATGGTGTTTGAAAGCAGTCAGGCCAGATGTCTTTCTTTTGATCTGTCGTGTCTTATCCCTGACGTAATCAAGGTTTCATGTCCCGGAAGGATGACCAGTAATTTCTCATCCTGTTTATTTCTCCTATGAGCCTGTATTTGGAAAGTCGTTTCAGTGTCTTCAATTTAAGCAGCATGAACATATTTGAATTGAATTTCTCCCCACAATTCACTGGTCGTGTTTTATTCATCTACCAGCCCTCATGTGTTCCATGTAGACTTCCCTTCCTCAGCACTGTCTTCCAGGAGGGCTTTTGTGATGAAGTGGAGGCGAGTGGGATCCTGTCTCATGACAGACACACATGAACCATTTCCCCTTGCTCATCACCACCAAGGTGCATCACTATGGGGCTAGGACTTCATTCTACATTTGTCCAAATTTGTGAGATTTACTCTAAACCTATGGTACTTGACATCAGTAACTATTTAATGTGACAAATAGTTCAGCTTATAGGATGCTCTAAGAGGTTACCCAAGCAAACTCTGCGTCCTTGGATGGGACATAGGGATGGGGTAAGCACAGCAAATCACCATTGAATGGAAAGTTAAATGTGTGCTTCTCAGAAAAAAAAATTCTAGCTTTGAGAAAGAAGTACTTATTTTTCCATTAAGCTTTCAGGACAAAAAGATAATTTCAAAAGGACACTCTAAAGATACAGTTGTGGTTACTCTGCTCATTGGCTGTCGTTCTGTAGTCATTTATTCTCAACAAGACCCAAGTGTGTGCTATGCTTTGGCTTTACAGCCTTCTAACCATAGGCGCTGATGGCATTCACGATTATGGATTAAATAGGCCAACTCTTGTCAGCAATTTGTTACAAAATTCCCACAGAGATACCTATGGTGCTGCTGAACAATGATGTTGGAGTGTGTTGTTTGGCTTTCGGAAAAGCTGCAGCATTCCAACACAGGGTTCAAAGCTTGGTACTGGAAGCCTGTCTTCTGTTGGATAAATTAAACCTAAATACACTCTTCCTGACTGCAATTAGCATCTGGGTTCTGATTAACTTCTAATGGGAGAAATAGCAAATTACTTTCCCCGTGGATAAGAAATATACTCAGTCATATCTTACCTTTGTTGTACAGTTGGCCCCAGGGGTTGCTAAATCACTGCTGTATTCTGCCACTGTGTATAACCAGTGGGCTCTTAAAAAGTCCAGCATGCCAGGCACTCAGGAAAACACAAAATCCTTTTAGCATTAGGTTTCCTCCAGGAGACTATTTTTTGGTTTAGTTATGTAATTGCCTGTGAACAAAAATACTTTTCTTTAGCTCTCCTTAGTGTGTTTTAAATTGATTTAGAGAATTTTCATTTTCCAATTTCATTTGGGAGTGGGGATGGAAGTTATAGGTGACATTTGAAATGGTTCGTGAAATGGAAAAAAATTAAATATCAATTAAACAGCAATTTACTAATCAGAAATGAGTCAGTAGAAAGCAAGTATTCTTAAGTAACAGAAAATACAATTTTTATAAACAGCTGCAGAAGAGTTTATTTATATATTTTTTGCTTACAAAGTTTTTTTTCAATTGAAGGTAATATAAATTGAGACACAATTGGGGTCTTTGTAAAGAAGCAGAGAAATTTGCGGGGTTTACATGAGGGTGAGTAAACTGTGCCTTGCAGGCCAAACCAGGTCTGCCATTTATTTCTGCAAATAAAGGATTATTGGAGGCAAGCCAGGCCCATTTACTTATGTGCTTTCTATGGCTGCCTTTGTAGAGACGTGTGGCCTGTAAGGCCTAAAATATTTATTACCTTGTCCTTTCTACGAAGAATTTGTTGACCTCTGATTTACACCATTATCTTTATCTTGTTGAATCAGAGTTGATTGTGCACATGCTCCAACCCAAGGGAGAAAAAAATCCACTCAACTGAAAAACTTTGCCATCCCTTGGACTCTGGCCTGACCTCTGTGGTGACCACAAAACTCATCTTCTCTTCCTTTTCTTCTCCAGTTGCTGGGTTTGAGCTTCTATTTGTTATCCCAATACCAGCAGTCTGGCTTGATAGGTTTATTGTGGGAGTGATGGTTTGCATTTGTTATTGATGTTTTCTGTTTTTTTTAAAATGAGGGTGTCACTATGTAGTCTAAACTTTAGTCTTCAGGTCTCTGCCTCTTTAAAACTGAGATTACAGGAGCTACACTTTTAGGCTGCTTGCGTATCACTTCCCTTATGTTATATTTTGCTCTTTTAAGCCCTAACAACATACATCTCCTGTGTTATCACACTCCAGAACTGGTTACATAGAGCTTTCTAAACCATCCTTGAAGACTAATGACAGGCCACCCCTGGACTTTGGAATGGTGTCACTTGCTTTTGTGTTCCTTGGGCCAAGAGCAGGTACCTGGATTAGTTATTCTTAGGTTGTCCCTCCAGAGCAGCACATTCTTGAAATATTTTTTTTTAGCTTTGCCAAAAGAGGGCAAGAAAAGGATGCAGGGAGGTAGTTTATTTGGGAAGTAATCTCAGGAAACCAGAGTCAGAAGAAACAAAGAAAGGGACAAAGCTAACCCTGAAGTAGAGTGATTGATGCTGAGTGTTACTTCCATCTATAGGTAACCAGGAATCAACTTTGCTGAGAAGTCTGCAGAGCTGTGCACAACTTTCCTCAGACCCCTTTGCTCTGATCATGGGAGAGAGCAAATTTCTCTGTTAGTTTCCAACCCCGGTTGGTCTAGTTACCCCAGGGACTGCTGACTTCCCTTCACACACTCTCATGCTGCATGATGGGTAAGCAGGCTGCTCTTCTGCATGCATCTTGTGCAGGGGAGCAGAGAATCCCTGCAGCACTGGAGACCTGCTGTGCAGCCCAGCGACAGTGCTGTTACTGCAATGCTTGCCACAGCAGTGGCCAGATGTATCAGGTCACAGACGATGGTTGTCCCCTTGCTTGTGACTGTCATATAGCTGCTCTTTAAGTCTCAGTACCAAGTGGCTTGGTAGGTAATCTGAAGACAAGAGAGTACGGTGGTTATGGATCTTTGCCTTACTTCCTCCCTCCTGGTATTGCCATAGTTTGTCTCTCTTGGCTAAAACTCTAATTGGATAGGGCTGCTTCTTTCAGTTTTGAAGCATAATTCTCTTTATACTCCAGCCAGACCTCCTGTAGCCACAGTGAGATCTTGAACCCATTACTAAGCAACAAATCTAGATATATCTCATTATTTGAGATGTGCTAACAAGATTTTTTTTAAAAAAGGAATTAGAAGAGAAAAAGATGAAAAATGTTTAAAATCTTTCCTCCACAAACATAAGAATTAAAGGATGATAATGCTTTACAAAACTATATCCCATAGTTAGATACTTGTGGTGACGTCAATGCTCGTCAGGAGTCAGTAGATGAATGAATTAGCGTGGATTCATGGAATTGTCTCTGTGTTGCTAGTGGAATGAGTAGGAGGTTATAACTCATGTGAAGGGCTCTTCCAGGTTCACTAAGATACAACTAAGCCACTATCATATGGTACTTTCTATGATAAAAATGCAATACAAATATATATTTACACAAGTGTACATAAAATATTTCTAGATGAAAGTTACAAACTACTATTCAATGTTTGATTGTAGGGAAAAGGTGAATATTTAGGACAAGAAAATTCATTTTTCATTGTATTTGCATTTGTTATCATTGATTATTTTTCATATTTACATATTATGTATTTATCTAGAAAAGATTTACTAGATAGGAACACATCTAACTAGATCTTAATTGTGCACTAAACCTCAAGCTAACACAAAATCCCTGAAATGACTGAAGAAAGATGATATGATAAAAAGTGAAGACAGGTTTCTTTTTCATGCTTGTAAGAATGATGTGAATTTGTAATACAAGTTTTAGATCTAAGAATATTAAAAATATACTGAAGAAGTTAAAGTCTGTGCCAGAAGCAGTATTGATAAAATATCACCTCTTCAGAGGACTTGCCAGTTACATACTAGACATCTTTCAATATTTCCCCCAGAATTTGGAGAATAAGAAAGAAGGTTGCAGGCATGAGTGGAAAAGAACAGAAGTTCGCCTCAGAAATTATTCTTCCAAGAAGAGAGAACAAGTTGAACACAGAAATTATAGAATAAAATCTTTCTGAGATTAAATAAAGACCATCGAAGGCCATGTGTGGGGAACATGTAACTGTCTGGCAGCAATGCGGTACGTCCATCTCTCTTCCTGGAGTGGATTTCGAGGAAATTTAATTGTAGAGTTGGAATTTTCACCACTTTCGAGTGGCAAAATGTCACCTCACCTTCCTTATGATGTCAGGGCACTCACAAGGAGCACTCTATTCATGTCACTTGGATATTTTGGATGAGCAAACAATTCTTCAAAAAACAAAAATCTCAATTTACTCAATATGAAATGGATTATTGAGTGATCTTAAACTACTGAAGAAATTGAATTCATGATTTAATCACGCTAGGCTCAGTGGTTTTACTGGAGGAGTCTAGCAAACATTCAAAGAATTAATATGAAGTATACATCATTTCTTTGTTGCCAGTGATCTCTGGATGTTGCCAGGTTCTTGAAATCTTACTCAAAGACTGTGCCAACCTTGTGCGTTTGGAACCCAGATCCTAGGCAAGGCCAGGTGAAGGAGCTGTGCCTTGGCTCCCCACCAACCTGTTCGCCCCATGACTGTGCGTAACGACCCCGGGTTCTAATCAAAGTCCAGCCCCCAGCCTGCTACTGCTGCTGAAGGTCTGAACACCCCCCACACTTCCTGACACCAGAGGAACCTAGCACGAGTCAAGACCTCAGCAGTCCTTGCCACAATCTAGTGAGGTCCCGCTTCTGCTGAGGGCCTAGGCAAAAGCTATCTCTCACCTGAACATAGGGAGATCACAATGCAAGAACACACAGGTGGAGAGCCCCACACCAAGTTTGCCTAGCACCACTATGGAAGTCAGCAATGAAAATATCAAAGAAAGAGCACAGATGCAAGCCCAGGAGGAGATGACTTGTTCAGGACATCTCTGCATCTATGTATAGAATCCATAGCTGGATTCTATATCCAGATTATTAATGGAAATGGAAGCAAAAATTGGCAATGTAAGTGAAAATGTGCAAAATCAGCTCGCAAGCTTCGCCACCAGGCTCAATACAATGGAGGAAATTTTACTCAAAGAATTACAGAAAGGCATCAAGTAGTTAAATAGCAAGACATTTTATTAAGAGCAAAATGAGAATAAAGGTTTAAAACAGCACCAACCGTGCACTGGAGTGGAGATCAGGGGCTTCTCTTTACAATATTTGTTGGGGAGGATGGATTGGTTGCTAGGGGCATACTTTGGTTTGTCTTCTGGTTTGATTGACAGGTTTGGGTGTTATAGTGTTTTTTCTACAGTACATGTTCCTTCGCATGTTGATGTGATTTGAATCACATATACTCATAGTTACACACAGGCATAAGATGATAAATAGGTGTCTTTCCATAAGAGTTTATTTAGGAGACATAGTTGACCTTACTGCACATGCACCCACAACCAATCTAGGATGGATGCCCCCTGCTGTTCTATCTGAGAACATATTTGAATGGATCATGAGTAGTGCTCAATAAGGGGAGGAGAATATAGTTCATTATGCAGAGTGGATGAATATGTACTTCAATACAGGTGGAGGTCCCAGCTTTCCAACAGGTCGCTTGGTGCACTGTTTAGGACAAAGGTGTGTTTGCTACTAGAACCAACAAGCAGTGTCCCAGGTGACTGAACTACCCACTGAGCTCGCCGACCTCATCTTTGAGAAGCTGGAAGAGAGTGGAACTATGCCCAGTTGATTTCATGATGCTATTGCTACTCTGATACCATAAGATGATACTGAGAACCCAAAACGGAAAACCATAGATTAGTATATTTCACAAATATAGATGTGAAAACTCTTCAAAAATATGAGCAATTAACACTCAGTTTAAACAGCTTCAAAAGAATTATGTATCACAAACAAGTAGGGTTTATTCTAAGAATGCAAGGAATTAACTCAAAATGGATTATTGTTCTAATTGTATAATGTAAAACTGCAAAATAGGAAAGATAAGAGAAAGTCTAACACCTGACATGAAAAATATTGTCCATGAGGGAAAAATTAATAAACTGGAAACAAAGTTAAAGCCACTTTTTTATTTTTAAATCCGTGGAAGGTCCTTTTGAGTGGATAAAAAATATGCCATTGACAAAATTTTTATTTATTTTTGTTTTGTTTTTGCTTTCTTTTTATTGGTTGCGGGGGTTGAGGAGGTCTGTAAAACGAATGTACCAGTAAATTGTCTTGCGCTGTTTGCTGTTGACAGCTGACTCTGAAACAGAGGAGGCCCTCGTGTCTCGGACCCAGGCACTTTTATCTCAGGTGAATTCAGTGACCCTTCGTCTTGGGACCAGCTGACTTCTTGCCATTGTGACAAGGCAAGGGAAAGGAGAACCCAGCAAAGAGACCAGGGCGTGAAAGACACAGTGTCCTTGAGAACAGCTGGCCAGTAAACCATTTCCAGCAGAGGTCGCTATTCAGTGCGGTAGGAGGGGATTCCAGGTGACTGAACAGGGCTTCTCCAGTCACACCTAGCACATGCAAAGCCTTAGGTTTAACTCTCAGCAAAGCTGGAAGAGGTGGGGGGCAAAAGTCAATGGTTTACTGAATGACATATAGAAATAGAAGTTAAACGTCTGAAAAGATTTTCACACCATTAAATATTATGAACATACAAATTAAAATATCAGCTAAAATAAGAAAAGTATCTACACCAAATTTACAACCATAATTTTGCCTCTGATTAAAGCTTTGACAATAGGCTATTCATTTTCATTCTGTCTTCCGTGCTATTGTTCTTTCTAATGAATGATTGGAATTTCTCATGGACTTATTTACAAGAATGTGATTTGCATTCATGTCTGCTTAGTATCAAATAATTGGAAATATTTTGCATCAGCAAAAACTAAACAATTAGTAAATTAACTGCAGAAATTTCTCAAGATAAGATCAGCTAACACAAATTCAAGCACATTCCTAAATTGGTATGAGCCTCAGGAAGAATTTGCCTGATGTGTAGTCCTCAGAGCTGAGAGCCCAGGGCTGTGTGCTGAGTATAGGGTAGACTTCTAGTAAATGTTTGTTAAATTGATATCAGAATGTTTAAACAGAAAAAAAGTTGAAGAAAAGCAGAATGTATAAAAGGAGTATTAATGGAATAGAAATTCCAAAAGCTCCTGAAGTTGCTCAGTGCAACATGTTGAGAATTGTGCTCTTTGGACTCTGGAGTTTTGGAAATAGACAAATCAGTGCAAATCTCCTTTGCAGCAGGATCAGGTGAACCAAGCCAAGTCTAGACTAGCTGTCATCACAAAAGAGAAGCCAACTTTGGCGATTTAGTGTCGGGGGAAGCTTTCCTTTGTTTCCGTAGTTGCTTTCCATTGTAGGAAGCTTTTCATTTCAACTCAAAAATAAATACTTAGTGGGAATAGAGTGTTGCTTCAGATTTGTTTCTGATAGAAACAAACAAACAAACAAACAAACAAACTTCCCAAGATGCCCAGCTGTGTATGGGAGGGTTCTGAGTCACTGAGAAGAAGAAAGGTTTTGGAGTTGTGAGAAGAATGTGGATTATCAACGATTCCTTGTGGGGGATTCATACATTTCCCCATTGATCTTCTAAGATGGAAAGACAGAGGAGCAGCACAGGTATCATCTCAAGTTAAGGTTACATTGCTGGATATAGTAACTTCAGAAAATGTCCCTTTCTGAATGCTTCTTCTGCAGGGCTCTGTGAGTGACTTGCTTCACATGTGAATGCTATGGTGTGGATACTTGTGTGCCCCAAATTCAACTGCTGAAAACTAATAACAGTATGATGGTATTAGGAGGAGAGGCTTTTGGAGGTGATTAGATCATGAGGGTAGAACCATCATGAACTGCATTAGGGATCCTGTAAATGCATCCCCAGAGACCTGTCATATCCCTTTCCCCATGTGAGTACACATTAACACAGAACCATCTGTGAACACTCATCAAGTATCACATTGATGAGTACATGATCTCCAGAACTGTGATAGATAAATTTCTCCTGTCTATAATCATTTTGGTTTCTGGTATTTGGCCCTAGAAACCTACAATGACTGAGGCATTTGCAACATCTCCATTTTTTCTGATGTTAAAACCACATGAAACTATAATTCTCTCTCCACTGTCAATATTTAGTCTTCAGAAACTTCCCACTTTGAGTGTGTGTGCACATGTATAGATGTGTGCACATGTGTGTAGATGTGGGTGTATGTGTACTAGACATGTGTGTGGAGGTCAGAGGACAACCTCAGATGTCATTCTTCAGGTGAAATCTCATTGGTTTTATAGAGACAGGGTCTCCCATTGGCCTGGAACTCAACAAGTAGGCTGGTCAGGGAGCCCCAAAGATTCTCCCATTTCTGTTTGCCCGGCACTGGGATTATAAGCACACACCATAAAGAACAGCTTTCTTGTGTCCTTGTTTTATGTAAGGTCTAAGGACCCAACTTGGTTCCTGATGTGTGCTGCAAGCACTTTACTGTCTCCACTAGCTCCGCAGGTTTCGCCATTCTTTCAACCTGTGTAGAAAATTAACCAGGTTTAAATAGAAGCCTTCAAGTATCAAAATACTGAATAGTACAGATAATTAATGTTCCCTCTATGACTCAGGATAAAGTCTTTCTTGCTCTGCTCCACAACTTAAAACCATCCAACATGATCCTTTTAAATGTCTTCCAGGACCCCATTCAGGTTTTTCATGAGAACTCCTAACTTTCCTGGTAGCTCACATGCCAGATTTGTTTGCCTTTTTTAAGAAGGTCACCTTTATTAAGGCTATAATTAATTCTTGCCAGGGCTAATAGTGTTCCCTGTGAATCACACAGGTCTTGAGGGGAGAAAATTGATAATCTAATAACCACAGCAAAGTGAGACATTTTCACCTTCCAGACCAGGTATCTGGCTCTCTCATGTTGGCTGGCACCATTTGGTTTTGTCTGTAGTTATTATATATGCTTTCTGGAGGAAAATTAAAAAAAAGAGTTCCTTCAGCTTTCTTCAGTCTAGCAGCCCCTTCTGTTCTGTCTTCAAGTACAAAGGCAGATTCCAAGACAGTGCATCCCTCACCTGGAAGCAGAGGCTTGTCATGCAATAAGATACAACAGCTTAGCTTGCATGAGGTTTTTGGGAAAAGGCCAAATATTCAAAAAACCATCTGTTTGCACTGCTCATAAATCAGAGAAATGATTGCCCTTGATCTGAAGCCATTCCCCATCATAGAGGATATTGGTTTCCAAAAGATGTCACAGCATATTGTAACGAGACAGTCTCTTCCAAGCAGAAAAATTCCTATTCACCATTACATGATTACAGTTGAGTAGAATTATGTCATGTTAGCCCTCAAAGGCAGAGAGGATCTCAGAGAAGATGCAGGTAGAGGGAGGGGGTTGTAAATTTTGCAGCTAGCTTAAAGAACATGCTGTTATAACTTTTTATCCTTTCCTCTAACTAAATGATGCTGGAAGAATTCGAAATGACTGGGAGCAAGAGG
>PVHP010033366.1:0-19716 GCA_004024765.1 Zapus hudsonius
CATCAGGGCCACAGCCTTGCTATGGCACGAAGGACATTCCAATCCCTATGTAAATTCCTTCAGCCCCTATTTACCACTGTCTGGCTATAATTATTCCACAGATGAGCCTTCGAGCTCAGCCCAAGCCTTCAGAGAATTTTCATCCTTCCTGGTTGGTGTGTGATACAACTCTCCCACAAAGCCTCACAAATTCCAGGAGCTGCACGCTGCACTCACCAGGTCCCACCGCTGCCCAGGAGACCTCACCCAGGCCCAGCTTGGATCACTCCAGAGACGACTCCTTGCTGACTCCAATAAAACAATATACCTCATCGCTGCTGAATATGGGACAGGGACTTGGGGGAAAATATTATTTTTCATGCCAATAAGTGTTATATGTTCTCTATGCCCCCACCCCTTGGTCCCCTATTCCTTTGACCTGTCTGCCTCTCCCCAGTCCTTTAACTCCCTGTGTGCCATAGGGACCCCTTTGCCCATGACTAGCCTCCTACATGCTTATGCCACTGATCCATATTTAAAACAATTGGGGGAGGTGTTGGGCACTGCTTGTTGGCACTACTACTGAGGGCACGGAGGACAAACGGTTAAGGATGTCTGAGTGGGTGAAACCCTGATAATTCGGTAGGTATTTCCTAGCTCCATCAACCCTGACTCCCAAAACCCCATGGGCCAGCCACAGGAACCAGCATTCCCATCTCAGCATTACTGGCAATGGGTATCAGACAAACTTCCTTGTACCCATCCCCACGGACCGTGGCTAGAAGCATGTATTTCCCGCCACTCAGGCCCCCCAAATTAGGTATTCTCAGGTTGTCCATACTCACCTATCCCAGTGCAGGCCGCTAACTCACCACCCCAACCAACCAATCCCCTTTTCTCTTCCCTATTCCCCATCCCCCTGGCCCCCTTTTTCCTATAAATGTAAGCTCCCCCAATTGAATAAAGAACCACGTGGATACACTATACACATCTGCTCACGTCTGTGTCTCACTGGACCCCCCTGCATCGGCCCCCAGTTCTGTGGAACCGCCCTGAGACAGTGGAGCAGTGACCAGTCTTCGCTCAGCTCCCACCTCTTCACCGTTTTCCCACCGCAGCAGCTAACAGCAGTCTTGGAGGCGAAAACAGCACTATCATAGGCAGTATGTTATCTGATTTTTTCTGCTGTATGGGTCTTACTTTCCTATTTCTTTGCAAATATCATATTTTCTTTTTAAGTTGGAAGCTGAATTTTTTTTTGAAACAGGTTTTATTATGTAGCCCAAACTGACCTCAAAATCTCAATCCTCCTACCTCAGCTTCCAGAATGCTGGGATTACAGGCATGCAACTGGACATTTAGAATAATGTTATACCAACTGTGTGTACTAGTTCCCCTTCCACATTTGGGTCATTTTATTTGTGTATATATTTGTGATTAAGTGAATTATTTAAATAAAATCTATGCCCTCTACAAAGTGTAAAGCTCATAGAGTTGCCTCAGAAGGCAACCCTTTGGTATACCCACAAATACCCTAGGAGGAGGGCAGTTTGGGTGGAGCTCTTCTGGACTGTGTGTTTCTGCTGTAGTCAAGTGTTAAGCTGTGCTGACCAATTATTTACTGGTAGTGCCATTGTTTTCATCAGTACTCTGTAGCATAAATTGTTCCAAAGTCAGACTTGTTTTGATCCTAGGAGCTATCCCCACATCTGTCTCTCAGGTTGTCTCTGACAAAACTAACAGCCTACAGTTTAGTGTCTGTCTCCAATGTATTTAACAGTGTCCTCCCAATTGTTTTCTTAGCCACATGTTGTACTTTCACATACTGCTTCTAACACCAAACATGTGGTGTCTTCCAACACCAACCAATTCTCTGACACAAGCTGAATGGACTACAGTTCAAATTTGTTCAGATGCTGAAATCAGATAATACTTGAACAAATTTAGACATAAATTCCTTGAATAAAAAAGATTTAAGGCTGATTTTCAGGAAACTATTCTGGAATCCAGTCAAGAATGGTTTGGAACTGAACTTTTAACAATGAATATGTACAAAAGAAACTAGTTTATTTGGTCAGTGATCCTTTGGTATTACAAGCTCAAAATCACCTAGAACCCCCTCTGAAAAGAAGCATATAACCTGTGACCTGAGCTGCCCATTATGAGCTGGGTGTTATCTGACCCACCAGACCAGAAAGTTGAATGTGCACAGCAGCAGGGCGTCATCCAGTGGAAGTGTTAGATAGGTTATTGGGCTTGAACAGGCTCAGAAGGCACAAGTAAATAACACAGAGAAGTTGCCCAAATACCTATGGTTACTACTCCTGTTACAATGCCTTGTGTCCCCAAGCATGCATCTATAGCATCATGGGGTGTGCCCTATGATCAATAAACTGAGGAGAAGATGACAAGGGCATGGTTTACAGATAGCTCAACATATTATGTGGGTGCCTCCAAGAAGTGGACAGCTGCAACATTACAGCCCATTTCTGGGACAACTCTGAAGAGAAGTGTTCACAAAGTGAAGAACTTCCAGCAGTGCACATGGTTGTGCATTTTGTTTGAAAGGAAAAATGGCCAGATGTGCAGTTGTACACTGACTCATGGTCTGTGGCCCATGGTTTGGCTGGATGGTCTTGGACTGTGAAGGAACACAATTGGAAAGAGGGTGAGAAAGACATTTGAGGAAGGTGTATGTAGATGGATCTTTCTGAATGGGCAAAGGATGTAAAAATACTTGTGTCCCATGTTAATGCTCATCAGAAGGTGACCTCATCAGAGGACAACTTTAATAATCAAGTAGATGCTGACCCATTCTGTGGATAGGGGCCAACCTCTTTCCCTAATCATCCCTGTCATGCAGGAATTCTGGTTATTCATGGGCCCAATGACATGGACTTCCATTAACAAAGGCTGACCTGGCTACAGCTGCTGCTGAGTGTCAAATCTGCCAACAGCAGAGGTGACCACTGAACCCCAAGTATGGTAGCTTTCCTCAGGGAGACCAGCCAGTGATGTGGTGACAGGTTGACTGCATCGGACCACTTCCATCATGAAAAGGGCAATGTTTTGTGCTTAATGGAATTGACAGTTGTTCTGGGTATGGATTTGTTTTTCCTGTAGAGTGCTTCTGCCAAAACTACCATCCATGGGCTTGCAGAATGCTTTATCTACCTCATGGTATTCCACACAATATTGCTTCAGACCAAGGAACTCACTTCACAGCCAAGGAAGTGCAGCAGTGGACTCATGATCATGGAATTCACTGGTCCTTCCATAAGCCCCTCCACCCTGAAGCAGCTGGCTTGATAGAACGATGGAATGGCCTTTTAAAGAAACAGTTACAATGCCAACTAGGTGGCAATAGCCTGGAGGGCTGGTGCAGCATTCTCCAGAGGGGAGATTTGCTCTGAATCACACCCTATATATGGTACTGTTTCTCCTATAGCCCGTATTCACAGGTCCAGGAATTAAAGGCTGGATATGGGAATGGAACCACTTACCATTAACCAAAGTGAACTATTAGTGAATTTTTTGCTTCCTGTCTTGCAATCTTTTTTTAAAATATTTTATTTATTCATTATCAAGCAGAGAGAGAGAGAGAGAGAGAGAGAGAGAGAGAGAGAGAGAGAGAGCGCACCAGGGCCACCACCTTGAGGGTCTGGCTTATGTGGGACCTGGGGAATTGAACCCGGGGCCTTAGGCACTGGAGGCAAGTGCCTTAACCGCTGAACCATCACTCCAACCCCTGTCTTGCAATCTTATGCTCTGCTGGCATAGAAGTCTTGGTTGGGGAGGGGAGGGGGAGTGCTTTGTCCAGAAGGCATAAAACAACATTCCACTGAACTGGAAGCTCAGACTTCCCCTTGGCCACTTTGGACTCCTGATGCCCTCGAGTCAGTCAAAGGCTAAGAAAGGAGTTACAGTGTTAACAGGGGTGATTAATCCAGAGTACTAGGGAGAAATCGAACTTTCCCCCCACAATGGAGGTAAGGACAAGTATGCCTGGAGTGCAGGAGATACTTTATGGTGCCTCTTAGTATTACCATGTCTTGTGATCAAGGGCTTCATGAAACTATAACTACCTAATCAAGGCAATGTGATAAAGGGCCCAGATCCTTCAGGAATAAAGGTATGGGTCAACCTTACAGGTAAAGAACCAAGACCTGCTGAGGTGCTTGCTGAAGGTGGAAGAGATACAGAATGGTAGTAGAAAAAGGCAGTTACAGATACCAGCTACAAAAACAAGAACTGTGATTACCATGAGTGTTTCTGTCCTACTTAGTCAAGAGTGTGAATATGGACACCAATATTAAGAGGCTTTTGTTTTTCTTTCCTCTATTTATTATGTAATTAAAACTGATTGAGAGTATATCACTAGTTAACTGTTATTGAATTTATATTTAACCTATTGAATATTAGAGACAAAGCATTCCTCAAAAGACCTTGCCTTGTGTTTGGGAGGAGGATTTTGTGCTTCTGGTTGTATATGGGATAGGCATATCACATTAGGCAAAATTATGACTTTGTTGCTATTTTCATTTGGAAATTAAGTATGATGCAAGAAGATATGGTTTGTTGTCAGGTTGAAAAGGGGTGGACTTGTAATGGTTAAGTTCTGTTGTCAACTTGATCTGATTAGGAATCTGCAGACATTCCTCTTGGGTAGGTCTCTGAGGTTGCTTCCAGAAAGGATTGACTGAAGGAGGGAGACCTTCCCCCAGAGTGGGCTCTTCCTCCAGAGTGAGCCCTTCCTCCAGTGTGGTGATCCCTCCTGGAAGGGAGCTTTATGTAAAGAAGCCCTGAGAGAAAAGAGCTCCTTCTTCCGCCTACCTGGTTGCTAGAGCTGCTAGTGGTGAGTGCCTTCACTCACATGTGCATCTATCCTGTTCAGCTATCCTTCCTCAGCAATGGAACCAAGTTTTCTCATCCTTCCAGAATGAACTACTGACTAGTAGCTCTCCAGGAAGACTCCAGTCCTTCAGTGTTGGATTGGGACTGCAGAGGCATCCACGTGGATTGAGAAGCTAGTGGGTTCCTTGACACTCAAGCCTACAGACTGTTATTGTTGGACTGCCATAAGCTAATCCAAATAAATTACTATTTTAATACAATTCATTCTATTGCTTCTTTTCCACCAGAGAGCTCTGAATAATCCACCAGTTAAGGATGGTTTGGAGCTGGATTTTTAATAATGAATATGTGCAAATGAAAGTAGTTTATTTAGTCAGTGATCTTTTGGCATTAAAACTTAAAATCTCCCATAACTCCCCATAGAATGAGATCAGTAGAGAAAGAAATAGGGAGAGAAGAGAGGAGGAGCTACCTGACAGGTTAGGGGATGGACAAAATATTGGGAGTGGGAAGGGATCTGAGGGATAGGGGGAAGGGAAGGTGGGAAGGAATTATAAAAAAGTTAAGAAAATAGGAATCAGTTCCATAAAACCATCATTCTGACTAGCATTCTATAAGATATAACCACCATTAAAGGGGGAGGGGACAGTCCAGAAAGAAGGTGAAAAAGGCTGAACTTTAAAGCCATTTACTCTGCATAGTAAATCTCAGGCCCAGAATTAGGTTACCTCCAATTGTTGTTGGCCAGAGAGACCCATGAGGTCTCCAATACAATGTAGGCCATTGCCAAAATGCTTGATTACCTGCCAGAGTTAAATGGTAAGACCCTGTTGCTGATGACACCACTGGTTGTGGTTACAGGATGTCAGAACACTATGGTAGAACCAAAAGGGAAACTAGCTCCCTACTGTCTAACCTTCAGAGTGCTGGAGAGCCCCATTGGTGCTGCCAGAGGACAATGGTCACCAACAACATGAATGAGCAGGGGACCCTGCAGACTAAGAAATCAACCAGCCATACAAGATGTACACACTTGTGCAATAGTGACATGTGGCCTTGGCAAGTAACCAACTGTTCTCTAATTGTACATTAGACCCACACAGTGGGAGAGATCTCATATTGTGTATAGGAAACTAAGTCAGAATCCCATGGTCAGGAAAGTCAGAACTGTTCTCTGGAGAAGAAGAGTGGGCTTGCACCTCAAAAAATCTCTCATATAGCTTTGCATTCCTCCTTTAATCTAAACTACTATCAGTCTTGATTGGAGAAGCTGTTTTATTTTACAAATGACAGAGAAAATGAAGGAGAGCCAATATTTATCAATGCAACAGAAGATAGCCAACTGCCTACCACAAGACTTGCAACCTCTACCTCATCTGCCAGGACCCAGGAGAAATTCCAGACAGCAGCAACATGAATACTGCTCTTACTGCTAGCCTGACAACCAGCTCTAGGGTGATGATGACAGACAAGATGATCAAAGCCTCTCCCAGCAGAAATCCAGAGGCTACAGAGAACTCATCACAAAAGCAGACTGCCAACAGGCCTGCCATTGCTCAGGGAACATTGCAAAAGAGGGGGCAGAAATAAGAGCCACAGAGTGGGTAGGAATATCCTGAGACATGGTCCCCCCCTGCAGAGCTACCCCAAAGGGACTAACTGAGGCCTTCATGTCCCACAGTGACAACATGGGGAAGGGCCCTCAGAGTGGCAAGAGCTGGGTGTGGGGATGTAAGAATATAACTTGTTATATATAATAAAAAAACTTTAAAACATGTAACCTGTAAATATGCCTAGCGACCATTTTGCCTGCTGAAAAGTACTCCAAAATTCTCTCTTATCATCCAATCAACCAACAACTTCTTTACTCTCCCTTTCTATAAATTCCTCTGCTATCAACTGATCAAGAAGGCAGATTTGGGCTGTTAAGCTCTTACTAGATTTTAACATTGATTCCTCAGAGCTAGTGAAGACTCTACAAGTTTGCAAGGTCTGTCTCTTAAGATTTCTCCCACCTCATGTGTCAGCAGCAAATGAGATTCTCAGAATATCCACATTTATTTCTGGCCAACTACAAATTTGAAGGTTTTACTTACCTCCTCAAGCTACATACTTTGCTAGAGTAACTCAGTACTCATTAAAGCATATATGTAGTTTATCAAGAATACTGTTCAAAAACTGATACATGAAAAATATTGATATGCTGGACAATGTACTCACAGTCATGACACAGAAATGCTGTGCCAATTATACCCCATTCCTTGCCTTGTGCATGATTTTATTGATAAGAAGAACCTACAACTGTGTGTTACTTTTCTCAACTTTTTTCTATTGATGTGTACATTTGAATTCTACAGAGGTTATGAACCTCTCATATAATGTAATAATACATTGTTATTCTTATTGTATGCAATTATTTCTGCCTAGCAACATTATTGACATATAATTCATATGCCATAAAATTCACCCATGTATATTGTATAATTATTGTATTGACATATTCAAAGTAAAGGAGTACAGGGATTGACTCTCTAAAATATGGAACTTCATATGCTGATTATTTTAAAGGAAGTTAGAAAGTAGGAAGCAGGTTCCAGAAGAGGTATCATTCTGATATTTCCTTGTCTACTTAAAGACTAGACCTCTGAGAAAGAAAGGAATTACATTTGATTCCTTCTTTGAGTTCTGTCAAATAAACTCATGTCACAGGAAAAAAAAAACTTGAAGTCTGTAAACATACTTGAACAGAATTTTGTCACACAACACTGTCCTCTATTTTGATCTCAACAATAATCATTTGCAAATAATTGTGTGCAACAATTGGGCCAAAAATATGGTTCCAGGCCACTGTATGTTCTACAAACAAATTGGGTTCCCCTGAAAATCATTTTCTGATCTTCTGACACTCCCTCACAGAATAAGCAGAATAAAGAACATATACATTTATAAATAATTTTGAACTAGAGAGTAATCACATTCTTATGCTTTTTCCTGTGCTTTGATTTCCCCTTTTACATCAATAAATTTGTATGTCTTTGTCATTTTATTTCAACAAACCCTGAAAGGATGGGGGAACATTTTCCTTTACAATATAGTTGGGCATTCATCAACATTACCTAATTTTAGAATATTTTCATTATCTCTAGAGGAAATCCATGCCAATTAACAATCATTTTCTATTTTTGCCCTTCTCCTAGCACCATGTAACCAATAATTTACTTTCATCTATATAGATTTGCTCAAGTAGCCTTTATCATGAATTGAACAATATTTGATCTTTTGTAATTGCCTGCATTCAATAAACATAATTTCAAAGTCCATTCTTGTAGTACCATAAATCAGTACTATTTCCTTCTCTGCCAAATAAGAACATTTTTCTATTCACTAGTTAATGAACAATTTCCCTATTTGATGACTTATTAATGATGCTGCTAAGAATATTTGTGTATAGTTTTGTATGTTTTAGGTTTAATTTCCCTAATAGTCATGCATTACCCATCTGTGTATCTAATCTATACACAACTTTAACTTTTAAACTACCACATAAGCGTCTTTGGCATGTATTAACTGTAGAGCACTAGATTCACCCACTCAAGAGTTAATGTCATCAGATATCATCCAAGACCTGTAATGGAGATTCCCTCATTCTACTGTAATTTGCCTACCTTATGTTCCCACTGCATTTATTTTCCTACTCTATTTGAATAATTACTTTCTTTTGTTCTGTGTCTATAAAAGTTCAGGACATTCTTCCATGTTGAAACTTGTTATTAGAGGCAGCTTGTGTACCTTGGCCATGCTCACTCATATTTTTCTCAGGATAAACTCTTCTGAGGCAAGAACTGTGTGTTTCACGTCAGCATTATCTAATTTTTCCATCATCATTCATTTAATTATAGCTTTACCCTTTAGTTGTCTAGTCAGACTTAGCAAAAATCCATTGAATTTTCATTTCTGGATTCTCAATTTTGTTCTATTGATATATACATTTATTTTATTTTGGTAATACTATATCATTTCAATTACTATTGCTTTGTGGCAAGTTTTTTAAAATTTCTTTATTATCCATAATTAGATACACTTAATGATCAAATAATGTGTTGATATTACAATTCCCTGTTTTCCCTCTTACCTGTCCCCAATCAGCTGGGTGTCCTCCTCCATGGGCAAACTGGATCAGTCCATGGGGTGGGGGGTTATGGATAGCCTAGGAGTCAGCCTGGTTCCACCAGCCTTAGTATGATATAACTGAGGGGGGCGATGTCTCTGGGAGTTCTCCCCCACCATGGCTCTTACAATCTTTCTGCCCCCCTCTTTCACTCAGTCCCCTGAGTCATGGTGGGTGAGTATTAAGGCTGCTTTATTGTTGAGGTCTTGGTGGCCTCTGTTCTTCTGCTTTAGGTTGTATTGAAGATCTTTGGTGTCTGTCTTGCTGTTTTATCCTGAGTTGACTGATTGGCTGTGGTTATAGATCTCTTGCTTATCCCACCACTCTCTGCGGGGTTTCATGTGGATCCTCCACTGTAGCTCTGGGGTGGCTCATCTCTTGACAGGATATCAGCTATTGGTCTGTGGCTCATTGGTAGGGTTGAAAGAGCCACAGCTCTCTTGCTGCCTTCTGAAAAGTACAAACAGAATCTCCATTGGAGAGTGAGATCACTATAGGTTAACTGAGATACACATTTCTTAATTGGCTAGATTCTACTGTTAGTAGCCTCTTTGTAAATCACTTGTAAAGTGAATTTTTCTTTGGGGTCACAAGATTTTGGTTCCCAGTGCATTTCACCCTGAGTCTCCAGTTCTAGTTAAGGGCTCTCCATCACTGAGTGGATTACTTGGCCAAATTAAAAGCTGTTGATTGTTTCCCCCAGGCTTTGTCTCTTCCATTGCACAAGTGTTGGTTTCTTGGTTCACTATTCTCTCCCAATAGGAAGTGTGTTCAGCCTACTCATGGTGGCAGATTGTGTTTCATATCAGTGGTCTCTGTTTACTCCAACTATTGTTGACCAGTTTCCCCTGGCAGCTTATGAAGTGCCTTCCAGCACTGCACCAACTACCATCTGGGGGCTGGTACCATTCTAGACCTCGCAGGGTCTCTCAGTGCTGATAGATGGCTTTCTGTGGATGCTACCTCAGGCCTGGAGTGGGTATTCAAGAGCTTTGATAGAATCCTGTCTTGGTTTTGGGACCTCATTTGTTCAACAGCTCAGTGAGGGAAGGAGCCAGTGAATGGGACCAGGATTTGCCAGACTGATCAATTTTTTAATGGGCTTAGACTCTCTCCCCTTCTATTCATGGCCCCTCTTGTTTGTGACAAGTTTTAAAACTGGACAGTAAAAACACTGTTGTTGTTTTTCAAGAGTGTTTTGTTTGTCCCAGGTCCTTTGAATTTTGGATTGCCTTTTAATTTTCTGTATTGATGCCTGATAGAAGTTTGATAGTGACTGCATCAAAGCAGTTAGGACTCAAATATTTAGAGTATGCAGCAATCTGAACATTATGTCTTTCAATCCATGAATACAGAATTCATTTCCTTTTATTTAGGTCTTCTATGCTAGATTGAATAATGTCTGTCCCCCAATAGGCTCAGGTGTTTTATTAAAACTCATATTTTTGGCTACGTGGCTGGAAGAGGTGTCAGTAGGGGCAGATCCTGGGGACCAAACCTAAAGTGTGTTCCGGGTGAATATGATTTTCAGCCTCAAGGTATGCAGAGCAGTCTGAACTCCTCTGGGGTTCCTGCTATTGTGCTACCATTTTTGTGCTTGTTTATGGTGCTGGCTATTTGGTTGTGTCCCTTCACTTGGATCTATGAAATGGGGCCAGCTTCTTCCATCATTGATTGAACGTCCCCTGAATCTGTAAGCTTCAAATAAATACTTTCCTCCCATAACTGTGTCTGGTCTGGATGTTCATCCCAGCAATGAAGAGCTGCCTAAAACATTTTCCTTAACATATTTCAAAAATATTTTGTCGTTATCAGTTCACAAGTCAAACATTTCTTTTATCAAATTATTCCAAAGTATATTTTACTTTTTAAAAAAATGTTTTATTTATTCATTTTCAAGCAGAGAGAGAGAGAGAGAGAGAGAGAGAGACAGAGAGAGAGAGAAAACACCAGGGCCACCACCTTGTGGGTCTGGCTTATGTGGGTACTGGGGAATTGAACCAGGGACCTCAGGAACTGGAGCCAAGTGCCTTAACCGATGAGCCATCTCTCCAGCCCATATTTTACTTTTTTGATGTGATTATAACTGGAATAATTTTCTTATGCTCATTTTCAGATTTTTATTTTCTAGTGAAAGGAGCAGAACAGTTTCTGCAACATTGTTGTACTTGTATATTCTCATAGTTTTAAAAATCTTGTCTGTGTTTTAAAATAAGGAAATTTATAACTATTTATGGTATACAAAGTGATATTTGTGAATGTGTGATCACTGTCAAGCTGCTTTATTTAATCACTTCAATTACTTACAACTTTTTGTGGTGAGAACACCTGCATTTCTCTCTCTTAGAAATTTTGAAATGTGCAATATTTTGGTATGATATTAACTATTTTCACCATATGTTGTGTTACTTTTCTGGGGGAATGTGAACAAATATTTATTCATCACAGATAAGGCACTAATGATAGACCAAATGAGTCATTCCAATCAAGTCCAGCTTGGTGAACCAATGACTTTCCTTGGCATACAGGAGCATGAGTGAAGGGTTACTTATGGGATCATTGCTGGCTGAAAAATAGCCACCTTCCAGAAAAGTCCCAACTGGTCATGGGTGATGACTTTACAAAATGTGAAGCAGCTGTGCTAGGTTGCCTGCATGGAGCCTGATGTAGCCATGAGGATTAACTATGGGTTGCAATGGAGACCCAAAGAATTCCATGACAGTGCGAGCTGCCAGCACTGGATGAAGTTTTCCCGGACTATGAGTAGCCCAGCTGGAGGGGCAGAATTGAATCTCCAAGAGACTTGTTATTGGTTAGAATCATTGAACTTGGAGTTAGAGATTGATGGTGCCCTGCTTGTTTTAAATCTTGTATTGGTTCAATCTGTTTTAGATATGCCTCATGTTTTGCAGTGTGAATGTTCTGTGCCATTACGAGTTTAATTTTGGTATTATGGCTCAGTTGAAAGCTGTGGGGACTTAAGAGTTGAGCTGAACACATTGTGTTTACATATGTATGATTATTAGTTTGTGGGGGTCAGGGGAGGACTGTCATGGTTTGATCCAGGTGTCCCCCACAAACAAATGAATGTGTTCTGGGTAATTGATCCTTAGCTGATGGCAGTTTGGATTTTACAACCTTGATGGAGCTGTGTTGTTGGGGGCAGGCTTATGGGGGTTATAATCCAGCTTCACCTTGCCAGTATTTAGCACACCTTCCTGCCACTCTTTCCAGTGCTGTGGCAGAGGTGATGTCCACTCTATGCTCATGCCATCATTTTCCCTGCCAGGATGAGTCTCCCCTTGAGTCCGTAAGCCTAATATACCCATTCCTCCACAAGCTGCTTTTGTTTGTGTTCTTTCTGCACAGCAACTGGAAAGCTCACAGCAACACTTGGCCTAAGAGATGCCTTGCAGTGCTGTAAGTACAGCTTCACAGACCATTCTGGTTAGAGGTGAAAGACCTGAATGCAATAAGAACTATGGACTGGGAGGCTTGGCTTACAAGAATGAAAAAAACTTTGTTAGGACTGTGCCAGAAGCAGTTTGTATGAGAGGCTTGCTACATTTGGCCTGCCTCTGTCCTGAGAACTTGTGCAAGGTTACATTGCGTAAAAATGAAATGGAGTGAGAAGATGGAGATGACACAGAAAGAAATGAAATCTTTGGGCTGAAACTGCTGCCCATTCAACTGCAATTGTTTGAGTGATTACAACCATTGAGAATAAGCCAGGTGATTTGCATTAGGACAGCAGGAAGAATGTGGACTCTTTGAACTAAGGGGCCTGAATGCTGAAGCTTTCCTATTCTTCAAAGTTAGCTTTGTTCCACCCTGGAATAACAAGTTGGTAAGCAACCTGGTGCAGTGGAGTATAACAAATGCAGGTCATTAGATTTATAACACAGTTTTTGTGTTTTTTTTTTTTTTGAAATGTCCATGGGTAGTGTGAAGCAGGTGTGTTGGATTGCCTGTGTGGAAGCCTGATGGAGCCATGAGGATGAATTGTGGGTTGCAATGGAGACCCAGTGGAGATGCCAGGACTATGGGATGACTGCCAAGGAGAGCTGCCTGCACTGGTTGGAGATTTCTTGGACTAAGAATAGCTGAGCTGGAGGGGCAGAATTAGAAATCCAGAGACCCATTACTGGTTGGAATTATGGAACTTGGAGTTAGAATTTCACGTTTGCTCTGTTTGTTTTTAATTTTGTATTCAATCTGTCTTTGCTATGCCCAATCCCATCTTTTGAAGTGTGAATATTTATTCTGTGCCATTATGCACTTTTTTGTATTATGGCTCAGTTAAGGGGCTTAAATTACAGGGATGTTTGAAAATCATTGATATTGATAAATATTATGAGAACTTTTAAAGTTGAACTGAATGCATTGCATTTTACATCATGTATGGTAGAATGTGGTGGTTTAATTCAGGTGCCCCCTTAAACTTGTGTTCTGAATACTTGATCTCCAGCTGATGGTAATTTTGGAATTGGAACCTTGTTGGAGATTTGTTGTTGGGGGCGGGCTTAGCCAACTTCCCTTTGCCAGTGTTTGGCACATTCTCCTGTTGTTGTTAATCATCCAATATTGACCAGAAGGTGATGTCCATCATCTACTCATGCCATCATTTTCCCTGCCATCATGGGGTTTCCTCTTGAGTCTGTAAGCCAAAATAAGCCCTTTCCTCTACAAGCTGCCTTTGGTCAGGTTCTTTGTTCTAGCAACAAGAAAGCTGACTAAAACACAAGGGATTTTTCAAATACAGTCATGGGAACATCTGTTATACGTCTCAGGTGGTATCTGATGACCACTACCACTAGATGGAAGCTATTGGTTTGCTAAGTTAATGCATTTCAAAAATATTTACCTGATAACTTGAAAGAATGTTAGATTAGATTCAGATGTGGGCAATGAATGTCTGGATCATATAGTAATGATTTTTGCTCTTTTGAGGAACTTCCATGCTGACTTCCATAGTGCATACAAATTTACATCCCCACTGGAACAGGCACTTATAAACTTTTTCTACAACTCATTGAGTCCTCAGACACACAGGGTAGGTAAAAACAGGTTGAAAGCCAGGGATCTTAGTCCTCCTTTTGTGTCTGTCTCCTTTACTTTGAAGGCAAAAAGAAAAGTCACTGTTCTTCACATTTCCTCATGAGTCCTTTGAACAGCAGAATTTGAAGAAGTAAAGGGTAATTATCCTTGATGGTAAGGGTATACCCTGAAACAGATATCATCATACCTTAGAAACTAGAATGATCCCCTGGAGCAGAAAGGAAATCTTTGCAGGCCTGGAGCTGACAAAATACCAAAGAGCTTAGCCTAGGCCAGATGTGCTTAATTACTTGAACAGCCTGCCTCTTGCCCCAATTCTTTTCTCTATTTAAACCTAAAATTCATGTAAGTGTCATGAAGATGGACTCGGATTCACTGGATCTTTTTGTCATGTCCTCTCCTTTTTAACTTTTTTTCTTTTTTTTTACCCAAGGTAGGGTCTCACTCTACCCAGGCTGACCTTCATTCATGATGTAATTTCAGGCTGGTCTCAAATTCACAATGATCCTCCTACCTCTGCTTCCCAAGTGCTACCATGCCCAGCCTCTCCTTTTCTTAATGTGAATACATTATATTCAAAGCTCTCTCTGTGTTTATATATAATATATATATATATATATGTATATATATATATATATATATATATATATATAGTTGGCAAAGATTTTTCTCCCATTATGTGGGCTGTTTCTTCATGCTGGTGATTGTTTCCTTTGCTATGTAGAAAATTTTAATTTCATGCAATCCCATTGGTCAATTCTTGCTTTATTTCTTGAATCCTTTTTTGTAAAGGCCTTATCTATTTCTACAACTTGAAGTATTTACCTCTAGCAGTTTTCTCTCTCTCTCTCTCTCTCTCTCTCTCTCTCTCTCTCACACACACACACACACACACACACACACAAATAAATAAATATTTAAAAAATAGTTTTGTGTCTTACACTAAAATATTAGAGTGATCATTTTCACTGATCTTTTCAAATAATAAGGCTTTGTCAGGCAAGGTGGTACACTCCTTTAGTCCCAGCACTTGGGAGGCAGAGGGATCATCATGAGTTTGAAGCCACTCTTAGACTACATAGTGAATTCCAGGTCAACCTGGGCTAGAGCAAGACCCTACCTCAAAAAACAAAATAAAATGTATAAATAAAAATCTCAAAGAATAAAGCTTTCATTTTATTGCTTTGTTTTTTGTTTTTGTATTCTGTTTCATTAATTCCTACTCTAACCTCTAGTCTTCCTTCTACTTACTTTGTTTTTTATTTACTATTATTGCTTATAGTTTTTAAAGTACACTATTACTCTATTAATCCCTTTCCTCTGAAAATATGAGTGCCTATATAGCTGCTTTGGCAGGAGAAGAGCTATTCTGAAGAGATACTTTATTCATTTATTTATTGGTTTTTTTTTTTTGAGGAAGGGCCTCACTCTTGCCTAGGCCTAGGCTGGCCTGGAACTTACTCTGGAGTTTCAGGCTAGCCTTGAGCTCACAGTAAATCCTTCTACTTCAGCCTCAGTGCAGGGACTAAAAACATGCATCACCATGCCCTGCTCTGAAGAGATACATGTGTTTCTCACTTTTACTCTGAGATTATTGAAAGAATGGATCCTAAGTAGTTAAAATTTCATCAGCATTCCTGTGCTGCAATAAAAAGCCTGAAGCTCCAGTGCAACCCAGCAGAGGAACTTACCCTCCACCCCCAATGCCTCCACCCTCTGTACAGGAAGAGATTTCATAAGAGTTCAGACAAGTTAATGGGTCACCCCTTTTAGGATATACTGGAGCCTAGACAATGGTGGGTGCTAGCACACTGGTGAGAATTTAGACTTAACCCTCATGTCAGTAACCCTGAGTATGGATTTTGGAGTCATGGGACCTCTTTATTTGTTTTTCTTTCCAGTGTGGGTACATTGAATAAGTCTTCTGCTTTTCATTATTACCAATCTCTTTAATTGGTGTATTGGGGAAGGATAACCATGCCTAGTTCTTAGGACTGCCTGCCCAGGTTTATATATATATATATATATATATATATATATATATATATATATATATATATATATATATATATATATATATATTGTCCATAATGAGTTACATTATTTAGTGGGCAAACCATGCGTTGTTATCCCGAATTCCCCAATTCCCCCCCCTCCCCATCCCTGATCAGTTGTATATCCTCCTCCGTGGTCTGTCTGTATTAGTCCTTGTGGCAAGGGATCCTGTATATCTTAGTACTCAGCCCGGTCCTCCTGCCCCAAGTGTGTTGTTACTGATAGGTGCCATGCCTCTGGACAGTCTCCCCCACCACGGCTCTCACAATCTTTCCGCCCCCTCTTCCGCTCAATTCCCTGAGTCGTGGTGGGTGAGTAATAAGGCTGCTTTAATGTTGCGAGCTTAGGGGTCCTTGTGTCGAAAATCCTTGGTTTCTGTCTCAATGGCCTATCCTGTGTTTATTGAATGACTGTGGTTATAGGTCCCTTGTTCATCTGTCATTGTCTGCTGGGTTCCCTATGGATCCTCCCCGATGAGCCCAGGTTTTGACAAAAAAAAAATACAGTTCAGCCTATAGGTACACATTTTCAACTCAATTCAATTTTATATAAGTCTATCAAGCTTTGTTATGTTATACTTTCTGTTTTTAAAACTTCAATGGTGAAATTTACCTTTTATTTCTTCTTTGATACATCAGTTTTTGAGAAATATTTTTAGTTTCTGTGGATACTGGGAAATTGAAGCCCAGGTGGTTAGGATTTGTAGGCAAACACTTTAACCACTGACACATTTCTTTGGCCCTACTCCTTGTTTTTTCTTGTTGATTGTAGCTAAGATTCTAATTTTGTTGGTCTCCATAAAGAATTGATTTTAGTTTCATTGATTATCTCTATTGTATTTCAATTTTCTATTTCATTTATCTCTGCTATATTTTTTAGTATTCCTTTTCTTATGTATACTCCATATTTAGTATTTATAACTTTCCTAGTAACTATGCACAGGATACAAGACAATTCACAAATTTTTTAAAGTAGTAACATAATATATGTTCCATAATCAAAATGGTACAAAATTGAAAATCAGTAATATCAGGAAAATTTAGATACTATACTTGATGGACCTTCAAAATATGCTGAGTGAACGAAGCTAGCCATAAAAAGTTACATGTTGTATGTTTCCATTTCTATGAAATATCAACAGTATTCAAGTCTTAGAGAGAGAGAGAGAGGGTAAATTAGTGGTTGTGAGAAAAACTGGAGATTTTTATATTAGGGGTGGAAAAGAAGAAGACATAGTCTGAGAGTGTATAAAGGAGTTTTTGGAAGATGGGGTTCTAAAATTAGACAATAGATATGAACAAACAATGCTATGACTCTGTAAATATATCACATATCAGTGAATTATTTTAAGATGCTTATTTGAGAGAGCTGCAGAGAGAGAGAGAGAGAGAGAGAGAGAGAGAGAGAGAGAGAGAGAGAGAGAGAGAGAGAGAAAATAGATATACCAAGGCATCCTGCCACTGTAAACAAATTCCAGATGCTTGAGCCGCTTTGTGTATCTGGTTTTAGGTGAGTACTGGGGAATCAAATCTGTTAAATGCTACCAGGCCATGCCAGTAACATCATTGGTGTTAACTTTTGGCAGAATCCAAACTCTGCTATGAGAGTAGTCTGATCAGTTTGGAAAGAGAAGTAGATTTTTTTCCCTCTTTCATAGCACTCTTCCTGCTCCCATGTCCACTTCATCTTGGGGTAAGTGAGAGGCTGATTGAGATATACAGGCATGGCCATTTTGTTCCTGACAATTATTTCGTGACCTCTGCAGTTGATTCCCTAGGCACATGCACTAACTGAAGAAGCAGACATGGGTTATTAAACAGATAGATTCTTGGTCAGGGCATTCACCATGAGGAGCCCTGTGACCCTATTTCTTTGCTGCTATTCAGATACCTTCTGTGAGCAGCTGCCTGAACATGGGGAGGAGGGTGAGCCTGATTTCTCTCATAATGCCTCTTTAGAGTAACCCCAACTAACAAATAAGGCTTTCCCCAAAATTTTAGTAAAACTGATTATCAGAGGGCTTTCCCCATTTTAAAATATTGACTAACAATTTTTTTCTTTGAGATTGTGAATGTACGTACCTCCTTGAAAAAGGAATGGAGACAACCCTTTAAAAATTAAAGCACAAGGCTAGCTCAGCTATCTTGTGAGCTGAACACAGAAAAACACCTTTAACTTTTAATTTTGATATATTTTAGAAAGATTTGGCTGAAAAGATGAAAGGCATTACATAATGTTCCATCAAGAAAAGCACATGTTACTGCTGGTTATATATCCCTTTTTTGTAACACTTGGGACCTTAAAGGTTTCAGATTTTAGAGTAGGTTTGTTCGTTTGTTCCTTTGTCTTGTATTTTTGGAATACTTGCATAGGTTTTACCTGTTTAGTGACCTCAATCTCAAATCTAAAATGTTCAAAAATTGCGCTGCCTTAAGAAGTGATTTATGCATGTTCCTTTAAGGATCAAACAAAGGCTTTAACTCTTTGAAAACTGTAGGGAATTACAGGGACCTTATCATTATGAGGAATTCATTACAGAAGTGTCTCTTGGTAGGGAATAAAGGTATACAGTACTCTAGGAAAGGAATGCCCAGTAGATTTGATAGTATCTAGAGAAGACTCACACCTCTTCTCAGCTGTCTGGAGTTGTTCCTAGGGATAGGTGACAGCAATCTTCAGCTCTGTCCTGAGTGTTTGACAGTAGCGAATTTCATAAAGTTCATATATTTAACCTGTCATTTCATCTATTGTACAGTCCCATAGGGCAAGTATTAGCCTCATCTCACAGGTGACAATACTGGCACTCACAATAATGGATTTGTTACAAATGCCAGGTTGATTCCTTTAGCACTGAATCCCAGAGCTAACTGAATGTTACTTATTTTACATTCAGACAATAGAAACTATTAGTGTCTTCACTATCCTTCAAACCCTATTTAATAGTTCAATAGCTTACCATGTGTATTCTAATTTTAGTTTTTAAAGTGATTACTGTGATAAATATAATCCATATCCTTTGGTAAAAAGTGGAGTGAGCATTCCACCCTCCAAATGAAACCACACATGGAAGTGTCATAGGATGTTAGAACACTGGAAAAACATGGCCACAGTAACCACGGATCTTGGGTGGACACACAGCAAAGGAATGACACAGAAGTTCCCAACCATCAGGTGTTCAGACTCACCTTTCAGACCCATTTTTATTTATTTTGTACTAATAACCATCACCAGCGTTTTAGTGCATATATTTTCATAGTTCCCAGTGTTCAAATGCATTATGTATACATATTTATGTTTTATATAAACAAGCTGATCCTGTATGTGTAGTTCTGCAAATTTTTATTATTTTTTTATAATGTACATGCAAATGGATGAAAATCCCATACTAAGAGACAGAAAGCACTGGAATAGGGTCAAAAGGCTGCTGGTAAGGACAGTGATACCTAAAGCAGAGTATCAGCTGAAGGTTAAACCAAAGGGCCTGGCAAGTACCTACCAGGGAAAGCAGGGCCAGCAACATTGTGCTCGCCAGAGATGTCAGAATCCAGGCCAAAGGCTTAAAGGTATGGGATATCATGTAAGCCCCTTGGGCCCCTCCCTCC
>PVHP010033367.1:0-19768 GCA_004024765.1 Zapus hudsonius
TGATGTGAAATTTTAATATTATCTTGAATATTTCAGTAAATTGAACCAACACAAATTAATCTAGTTTCTACATGCTTACTTCAAAATATATTGTCCATTTTATCTATCCAATATATTCTGCAAAATGTAGTGTTTAGCAAATGATAAATTTTTATGGAACAAGTGAAAATGGCATTTGGAAATTTTTAATATGTTGAAGACATTTGAAAATCTTGTAAACTGACAAAATATTAGAGATTATTTTTGTCCATTCAGGATGAAGTAGATGAAGTAGATGAAGTAGAACTCACCTTAAACCACTTAACACCTCCAGCCCCGGACATCTTTTTTTTTTCCTATGACAACAATGAAGATACAGATCGATAAGCTAAATATCGTACCTCCTCCAAATCAAACCTCCTTAAGCCCAATCCTAATTAGGATAAATACTTATTTTTCTGATCAAAACTACAAAGGCTTCATTGAATAAAATATAATTCTATGTCAGTGCTGATGCACCTAAAACTATCATGGACAATAAAAGTTCTGTTACTATTCCTTTCAGACACAAGCCTAAGTTCATGTTCACAGATTTTTCTCATCAGATTTCAGTCTGTAAACTGTACCTCTGATGTAGTTAACTTTGGTTTATTGTATTAAAACTTCTTTTAGAATTAGTTTGATTAGTTATTTTTCTCATTGTTGTGACCAAATACCTGAAAAAGCATCTAAAAGAAAGAACGTTTTAATTAGGGTCACTTTCATGGGACAGAATTCATCATGGTAGAGCACGCATTGTGGCAGGAGTGGCCTGCCGCTAGGGTGGCAAGAGCTTGTGCCTATCAGGGCAGATCAGGAAGCAGACATAGGGGAAAGCCTGTGTTCAACTCCCTATCCCCTTTTCCCTTTGTATTCAGTTCAGGACTCCAGCCTAGAGGGATGGCACCACACTTATTACAGATGAGACTTCACTTATTTTATTATCTCAAAAATACCCACTTCAAAGACACCCTCAGGTATGCCTTATGTATTTCTTAATCCAATCAAGTTTACAGTCCAAACATTACAAGCTGCATAAAGTTTCAATTTATGCAAAAAGCAGTAATAAATGGCACATTCAGTTATTGCAACATACCGGCATCTCTTGTTCTTTGTACATATTCACACAGTCTTTTAGTAGACTTATAAAAAGACTTAGAGCAGGTGTTCTGATCCCAGTGTTCTATAAATCCCAGATAACAGAACTCAAGGTTATCTTAAAAAAAGACTATAAATTAGAAAAAAAATAATACATAACAGCACCAGATCTATTTACTTCACATTGAATGCATTTCCCTCAAGACCCACCACTGGCAGAAAATTTTCCCTTTATAGAAAAATACAAACTGGTGGAGGTAAAATATGTGCTATTTGATTCTCAGGGTATGTTTCCTCCTAAATCATGTAACACAAAAATGCTGTACAATCTTAGGTTTGCTATGATTCTCATGCCAAAATGATCTTCACCGTTTTGCCAAACATTTTCAAAAATTATAATTTGTTTCTCAAAACAAACTATGATTTGCACAATGATTGTAATTTTGTAAAGAAATTCAGTAACACATTCAGATTACTCAAGTTCACTGAATGAGTTTGTATTCAGGATTCAAAATCAAGAAATTTTGGTTTCATGTTCAATTAGATTTCCACATCTATCAGTTTTCTAACATATTTTAAAAATAACTTGCTTGGAATTTGGAAAATTTAATGATATTTGACAATAAATTTAATAATGTTAAATTTATGTTAATTATATAGTATCAAAGGTCTAATCACTTTTAGTTTTATTTGTTTAGGACTATTGAAATCTTTTACTCATATAGACAAATATAGAAGAGAGAAACAAGTCCAAATTCTGTTACACAATAGTTGCTGAAATGAACATTAAAACCAGGCACAGTTTATCGAAGGAAGAGGTTTATTAAGTTTTCAGATCCAGTGGAAATTTCCGTAAATGGTGGATGAAGCTTGTTCCTTACATCCAAGCAAAGAAACAACCAAAGAGCCATCAAAAAACAAATGCAACAAACAGAGCACAGTCAATATGCAGACCCCCAACTCCCCCCACACACACACAGCTCAAACCTTTCTGCATGCCTTTGGGCTGGAATTTGGGTCCACCCCCAGTTGCACCTCTTCCAGCCAGGCAGCTTGAGACCCCAGTTGCAAGCTTCAATAAAACACCTGACTGAGTGACACACATTCAAACTACAAAAATAGCTTTCATTGGTACTATGTGTAAGCTTGAGAAAGGTCAGTAAATCTATAGACTCAAATACACACCTAAGTTTGGGAACTTTGAAAACCATACTTTGGGTTGGTGAGATGGCTCAGTGTAAAAGGTGCTTGTTTGCATAGATTTCTGGTATAGATCCAATTCTCCAGTAGGTAAAACCAGATGCACAAATTGGCAGATACATCCGGAGTTTGTTTGCAGCATAAAGAGGCTCTGATGTGCCTATACTCTCTATGACCTTCTCTCTGTTGACAAATAAAGACAAAATATTTTAATGCACTTTTATTAAGAAGACAATTTATAAAATTATGTCAGAGTCTTGCTAATAGATGATAATGAAGATAACTGTAGCCTAGTTTCTCAGTAGAAAAATTTAGAAGTAATTTTGCTTTTCCTGACCCAAGTTTGCTTCCAAAGCCAAAGGAAGTAATTTTATGCATTTTGTATCAACCACCCTCATCCTAGTCACTTTGTGCCTTCTTTATTAACCAGAATTGGTGCTGTGCTTCTACAGGGATCTAGAATCACATTAACATGGGGGAGGAAGAGGGAGGTTGTTCTTGTTTAATGGAGCAACTATTTTGAGGAGGAAAATGCAAAGAAACTTTTAAAAATGTTCTAGTTCAAGGAAATCCCTTACCAAGATATTCTCTGTGTGGCCAATAAGAAAGTAACTCTGCATTTACTTCCATCAATATATAAAACTTATCCTACAATCAGAGTGTAGATCCCATTTTCCAGTGATATGGATGTTTGACATTATGCATTAACATTAAAATAGAAAAATAATGATCAATTATCACACTTCCCTTTAAATTTAGCTTTTCTGGGGCTGGAGAGATTGCTCAATGGTTAAGGCACTTGCCTCCAGTGCCTAAAGCCCCGGGTTCAATTCTCCAGGACCCACATAAGCCAGACACACAAGGTGGTGGCCCTGGTGTGCTCTCTCTCTCTGTATCTCTCTACTTGAAAATGAATAAATAAAATATTAAAAAAATAAATTTAGCTTTTCTGGAATTAGTTTCCTAATATCAAATTATTCACCGGGCCAATATATAATTTTTTTAGGTCAGGATTAAACTATCTTGCATCTTAAGATAGAATTTCTTGATTATAGGACAAAAGAATCATGATAATATATATATATATATATATATATATATATATATATATATATATATATAATAGTTTATTATGAAATTTAGAATAGAGAATATGTTTTGAGACTATTTTTCTACTAAGTTATGAATATTTACTCATTACTAAAGTATTGATATATTTTCAAACATAGTTGGATTGTCAACATTAGCTTCTCATCCATTATTACCTAAGTTTCATTAGCCACTCTTGATTCAAGCAGAGCTGGTACACATGAAAGTCCTGCAGTCCTGAAAATGTCCCTCTGAGGAGCAGGTGTTATGAATGCAGCTCTTCCTTACATTAGAGTAGATTTAGAAACTATCCTTTGAGAAACCAGCATTAAAATGCATAATCACTCCTACTATGAAAGTCTAGTCTGTTCTTACTTAAATGTGTCTATAATTTCTGGACTCCAAATTTAAGTAAACCTTAAGTGGACTGAGCTATTATTTTTTTGTAGACAAGATGCATCGTCACACAAATGTCAGGAACCTATTTTCCATTTGCTTGAAAGAGGCTGAGACTGAAACATAATTTCCAGACACTCCAACAGCAGCACATGGACATTTTAAAATGACAGTTTACAAATGACTAGAATTTTCAAGAAACTTTTAGTCCCTCTAAGTATTTGCTAACACACAGAATGGCCAGTGTTGGGGAGGCTACTCCTCCCTCACAGGTTGTGAGCCACTGGTGCATACCCATGCTCAGGACACAGAAGCTTGCTGAGGTGAAAGAAATTGCATTCAGGATGGAGAAACCATGGATTATCAGCACTCCACAAGACCCTCAGCTTCTTGGTGGGACCATTTCTGTCCCCCACAAAAAACCAACCTGATATCTAGGATATGGCCATGTAGCAGTCCCAAAATATCCCGCTATATACAATTCTTCTCAGGAAGTTACTTCCATGTCTTTTGATAAAAGTTAATGACAAACCAAAGCAAATACATACATGAAAGCTATTCCCTAATGAGTTTAGATGGCCATTACACATAGAGAAATATATGCATGTCCATAGTTGGGTTGTGATAAATGAAATGTGGAAGTGGAAGAAGGAATAAGTAGGAATACCTTTAGCTTTTCTATGTGCATGATTAGGCTTATTAATATTTCCCCTGTTCCTTCTCTTCTCTATAATATGGAGATATGGAGTTCTATATATTGGATATTTTAACATATTATATGTAGTATATATATATATATATATATATATATATATATATATATATATATATATATATATAATGAATCTATTAATCATTTGATTGCATAACATTTTTGTAGAACTAAGAGAAAAATAAAAGTGATCCCATACTAGATAGAAATTACAGAAATATCCAGTGAGTACACTGATGAAGTAGAGGCTCTTTTTTCTCTTTGAGGATGAAAATAAAGTGTACTCATTTGTGACATTTACATTATTTTTAGTTGAAATTTGTTGATGTCTAACTGAGGTTAAGAATGGTGAATGAGAATGGAACCCAGTTTAAGAGGTAGATAGTTGCTAAACACAGTGGTTGACATTTCCACACTATTCTTATTATTTTCACCTTATCCTCAGTGTCACTAGGGCTGTAAAATTAGAAATAAAAACTCAAGGATTCTTTCTTTCTGGCCAACAAAGTTTGTTTATGACTTACCACCCAGAAGCAGATGTGTTATGTGGAATACAGCAGATAAGAAGATTATAGCTCTAGCAGTAGCTAGCAAGCTGGGCTCTGGCACAAGGCAGATGTCTGATTTCCATTTGCTGATTACATGGTTGTGTGTAATAGGCAGCTTGGATCATTGCTAGCATCTCCCAGCACCCCCCCAACTTTGAAGTCCCTAAATCTTAACAGGTGTGTTACTGACCTTCATTCTCCCAGACTATTTAGCATTTTTTTGGTCTCCAATTTATTATAGGTTCTAACCTTATTTAATTTTCTTGAAGAAAAAAAGATCACCTTGGTCAGGCAAGGGCTTATCTTCAGAGCCTGAAATTCTTGAGGAAAACCTACCTTGCTGTCCTGTATGCTCCTCACTCCTGACTCTTAACCATCCCCATCATGACTTGTTTAATGAACACCAATTCATGGTTGAAAAGTATACCTTTCCTTTCAGAAGCTCCTGCCTTACTTCCCCTATCCCTACTTTGATCAGAATTTAGAGGTACTCATTGGAAAGAATTGGAAAGAACAGATATTTTAGGTATTCACATTTTTCTAGGTATTTTTCTTGCAACCTAAAATAATCCCTTAAATTTTATCACTTTCTTTTCTATTTTGGAGGCTTAGAATTTCCACCCACGATCAATATATGCTAATGATTACAAAGGAAAAAAAATCAACATTTTACTGTTTAGGCAAGAGTATCCTCTGTCTCCAGGATTTTGAATTGTCAGGTTTCTATGTGTCCCATAGGTCTCAGACCCTGAGGGACCATCACTGTGCTTAGTAAAAGTAGTGTTTTGTATTTTCCCTTTGCTGCAGGACTTTTAGCTAATAATTGGCTGAAACGCACGACATATAATCGAACTTTCTATGAACAGCAGTGCTAAAGTGCAAATTGGATAACAAATGTGAGTCATTTCATTGAGTGAAATACCTTCCTGTTTATGGAAAACTAACCTAATCTAAACATGAAATTTATTTCCTGGTTTGCAATTTTTGATTTTTGGTTATTCATTTCTAATGTGACAAATATTGATAAAATAGGTTCCATTAACTATGTGCATCATATGTTTGTAGTTTTGAATGCATATACATGTAAACTGGATAAATTTAATTTGTCAATAATTTTCTTTTTTTAATATATTTTATTTATTCATTTTCAAGCAGAGAGAGAGAGACAGAGAGAGAGAGAGACAGAGAGGGAGAGAGAGAGAGAGAGAGAGAGAGAGAGAGAGAGAGAGAGAGAGAGAGAAGCACCAGGGCCACCTCCTTGTGGGTCTGGTTTATGGGCTTATGTGGGTACTGGGGAATTGAACCAGGGGCCTTAGGCACTGAAGGCAAGTGCCTTACCCTCTGAGCCATCTCTCCAGCCCAATTTGTCAGTAATTTTCTTTCTTTACAAAATAATAATGTCATACAAGCCTGTTGAAATGATATATCAATATCACTGACTATGAAGCATTTGCAAATTTTAAGCCAGCAGGGATCACTGTGGAAGACAGTGGTCTTCACACATTAGCATGCACCAGGATTACGTGAAGAGATTTATAAAAACCCATTTTGCTGAGATGACACTACAGGTTTTGTTTTTAAAAATCTGGAATACGTCTGAAAAATGCATTTTTAATATTCTGGCTACTAATACTGCTTGTGTGGACCAAAACTGGAGAAAGAAACAAGTGCATGGTTTGACTTTATTCATTTTGTGCTTCTGTAAACCCAAACTATGAAAAGCAGAGGTGAGGGAAGAATGGCCTCTATAGCTTAGAGTACTGCGTTGTAATCTGCACATACAAATGGCCTGTCAAGTGGGTTATATGATCAGCCCTTTAAATATTGATGAGGCATTTTTTCCTTACTGCTGTTCTCAGCTAAACCAGCTTAGAACTGTAAGCAAATCATTTTGTCAGTCAATGTGTGATGCATCTCACTTTCTCCAACTCTCTCAGAATAGCTTCCTCCTATCATTTCCTGTAGAACTTGCTGCTTACCTCTGTGGGTAACAGCAGCAGGTTGGGTCATCCATCACGCCGGCACTCTGTGTCAGCAGCTTTTCCCATGATATAGGTTGATTCTTATATGGCATAACCATCAGAAAATCACAAAGAAGACATCACAGTTGTCAACTTGAGTCATAAACCAAAGGAAATCTCAATGAGCCGTTTAGTTCCTGCCAAGGTTAGTATTAAAGAGACAGGAGAGTGGAAAGATAAGACACGATGGCTACAAATGGCTGATAAATATGTTTTCAAATATTAAAATGCACGCTGTAGAGAAGTCCATATTACAGTGATTATGGTAGCAATGATGGTATTATTTTTCCTCACTTGTTTAAGTAAGAAATATTTGTATCAAGCAGCCTCCTTAAAGATAATTCACATATGTAAACCATTTTGGAATCTTGAGTAAGTACTTACTCAGGTATAACGAGTTTTATTTTGATAAATGTAATCAGATTGTATTGTTCATGACCTATGACTTCCTAAAAACAGCCTACATTTCAAATGTCAGATACACACACATACACACACACGAGAGTGCACGAAATAATGTTTCAGCACTTATAATTTAATGCTTTACAGAGAAAAATGTACTTGTATTACTTTCTTTGCTTTTTAAAATATTTTTATTTTAAACTGCTACAATTTCAAACGAACTAAAGAGAGAAAAGTAGAGTTTTATTTGTTATTCCATGCAAATGTGCTTTGGAAATACAAGGAACATGATTTTTAAAAACACATGAACAAATGTCACTATAAAAAAATAAATAAATATACACATTTCTGGTTTACCTAGATTCTATTTTTAGTAGCCTCCCCTTCAATTGCTCCCATAGTGCATCTTGTCTTGGGAGCCCAGGAGTATGGATCTGGTGACTATCGCCCTGAATCCCAAGTTCCAGACAAGGGGTCCCCCTCACTAAGTGGAAAATTGGCCAAATTTGAAAGCTGTTGATTGTTTCCCCCAGGCCCAGGCTCCTCCATTACATAAGTGCTCCTTTCTTGGTTTGCTGTTCTCTCCCAGTAGGGGGTGTGGTCAGCCTACTTATGACCTCAGATTGTGTTTTGTGTCAGTGGTCTCTGTTTACTCCAGCTGTTGTTGATCATTTTGCCCTGGCATCCTGTGCAGTGCCTTCCAGCACTACACTAACTGCCTTCTGGGGGTTGGATACCATTCCGGACGTTGAAGGGTCTCTCGATGCTGGTCGATGGCATTCTGTGGTTTCTTCAGCAACAGGGTTTTGCCTCAGGCCTTTGACAGAAGTCTGTCTTGTTGTTGGAATCTCATGAGTTGCTTTGGTCAACAGCTCAGTGAGGGAAGGAACCAGTGGCTGGAACCGGGGGTTGTCAGGCTGCTCTAATTATTCACAGGCTTAGACTCTGTAACTCATGGCCCCTCTTGCCATATGATGCTCACTACTTACTCAATAGGTTACAATATGCTCGTGAGGATTTTATGTTTTTGAACCTAATATGGTTTACCCTCAAGCTTAAGCCATTCCTCTCCCCCATCCCTTACCCATCATTCATAATCTCTCACTTCTTACTACTAGTCTGCATAAATAACATGGTTATCCTGGTTAAAGACCACATATGAGGGAGAATATGTGGCGTCCAATTCTCCATTCTTTTGAGTGTTAACCTACACTGATCACACTCTCTGATGGAGATTGTGTTTGTATTTTTCAGGATGCAGCGAGAGAGCTGGGGCCCATCTAACCCTACCAACCTGCCTGTAGGCCTATACCTGAGATTCTGGCAAGAGAGGAGCCACCACAGTCATACTGTGGAAGATCCAAATGGAACCCCACAGAGAATGATGGGAGGAATGAGGGACCCACAGACACAGACATTCAATCTACACAGGATAAGCCAGTGAGACAGAAACCAAGGATCTTCGACACAAAGAGCCCTAAACTCACAACCTTAAAGCAGTCTTAATACTCATCCACCATGACTCAGGGAACTGAGAGGAAGAGGGGGGCGGAAATATTGTAAGAGCCGTGGTGGGGGAGACTATCCACAGGCATGGCACCCTTCAGTTTCAACACACTTGGGCCAGGAGGACCGGGCTGAGTACTAGGCTATCCAGGGTCCCCTGCCACAAGGTCTGATCCAGACGGCCCACGGAGGAGGATATCCAGCTGATTGGGGATGGGGAGGGGGGCATTGGGGAATTGGGGATAACAACTCATTGTTTGCCCACTGAATAATGTAACACATTATGGACAATAAACATATATTTAAGATTAAAAATAAATAAAGAAATAAAATTTAAAAAATTCCAAGAAGCCCCACAATGTCCAAACAGTGTGGAGAAAAGCTGAGTTATTAAAGTTGAACAAAGATAATACTTTGATATGAAATCCTATTGAAATGTAAAAATAGAGCCTTGTAAGATTCCTCCATATTATGATAATGATAAGTGCTGATTGGACCTCTTTCTCTGAACTGGTCTTGCATAGTTTTAGTGCCTGTGTTATTACCATCTTTTACATTTATCTGAACATACTTCCGAGGTTCCTCTTATTTTATCTCGCTGTGATGGTAATCATAGTTTTGACTTTTCTTCACATTCCTGTGCCTTTTCCTATAGAAACTTTTTTATGCTAAAGATACAATTTGCAGGTTTCTTTGGGACATTAAATAGTAGCTTTATTTTGTATAGCAATTTTCTTACAATTTATTAACACATGGGTCTTTATTTTGGAAAATCTCTTCCTTTTGATTTTGCTTATTACAATTAACTAATAGTTATCATTAGTGTTTATATTATTCAAGAAGAAATCAGTAGTGCTTCTGAACTCCATAAGGACATTGCTCAATGGTTTGTTTCTCAACATTTTTAAAAGCAGTACATCAGAAAGGGTAAATCCAATTTTACCCGGGAACAAACAACATCATTATTTCAGTGAGTTGCTATAAAGGTTTAATTTTGCTCATCATGAACTTCCATTTGAAATTCAGTTCATGATGTAATTGGGAGCTACGCTGGGAAGGCTATCGCTGTTTGGACTTCTATGGATCATTATGGAAGAGCAGATGAAACCAAGGGTTAACTGACACAGCATTGTAAATATGCAGAACACACCAGTTGCAACTAAAGACTCATTTAAAATTACAAGACAGCCAATCATTTCTGTCTTATCACTTGCCCTGGAAAATCAGTTCTGACAGCTAAAGATTTGTAGGCATCACCAAACACTTGTGCAGGTAAGGTTTTGTGATTTTTAGCTGGACAAATGAATGATAGACTACGGTCTGATCATTCATGGATTTCTTTATGATACTTTAGTTTAGAAACTTACAGGGAAGTGGATCATCTAAATGAGACAGACACTAAGGACTTCCAACACAACTTAAAATAAAAGCACAGAGACTCTTAAGATCACAACAACAACAATGAAACAGATTAAAACTCACCTTCCATGACTTAGGGAACTGAGTGGAAGAGAGGTCAGAAAGACTGTAAGAGCCATGATGGGAGAGATTATCCAGAGACATTACCCCCCTCAGCTACAATTCATAAAGGGGGGAACCTCGTTGCCTCCTGTCTATCCATAACCCCTTGCCACATGGATTGATCCAGTATGACCACCAAGGAGGATACCCAGAGGATTGGGGATTGCAGGGAGGGAAATGGTATAAGCACAATATTTACTCAATCAATATATCTAATTTGGGGCAATAAAGATAAAGAAAAAAAACAACAACAATAACAAAATAAACTTTTCCTCTATGAAACAAATTCAGAGTTTTTCAAAATTCTTTAACAATTTCTTTTCTTAAAAGTGCCGTGTTCTATTTTTTGCTAGCGCTGCTTGCCTCAATATCACATTATACATAAGTAGGCGAAACACATAATAAATCTGTTCTCCAACTTTTACTCTTTTAAAATCTTACACTTTCTAAATCCAAGTCCACAAAATTCTGGGGTGCTTAGTGGTATGATTCTGTTATTATTCCTTTTGCACACTTTATAGTTATACTAAACTTAAATATGTGTGAAGCCAACAAACTCGTTCCATCTATATTCTGTTTGGAAAAGGCATTACTATGGATTGATTAATGCATGTTTACAAATACTAGGTCCCAGATGACTTTGGTAAAGGAATTTTTCAATTATCTGGATGGAGAAATAGTAAAGTTTTACAAACTTTATTTTCAAAGTAAATACTTTATTTTAGCTTTTGAATTTATAAACTACTAACACGGGAAGCATTTGGGTTAATGAAAATAGAATGTTTATGTACAATGCATCATTATTTATAGATTATATTCCTTTCCAAAATTCATGAATACAGTAATGTATTCTATTCTTTCTTCAAGTGAAGCTGATTCAGACAGTTTAACAATAAACTTGTGTTTACATTCTATCCTGTGATACCTTATCCACTTCAGTATTTTCAAAACTTGAATATATTTAAATTCATCTTGGTTCAGTGTTCTGTTTACTTAAACAACCATTGTGTCACTGTCTTTCCATTCTTACATTACACTTCCATCTCCACAAACCTTCCATATCCTGAACTCTTTTAATACCACCATCCCATTCATTAACCATCTCTATAGTTTGGATTTTTCAAAATGTCAAATTTTGAATCATATATACCCAGGATTTTCTTGTGGCTTAATAGTTTATTGCCTTTGATTCACTAAACAACATCCTATTGTGTTAATAAACTGTTTTTTCTTTATTTATTTACATTTTAAAATATATCATATGGGTTATGATAATTATGAATTAAGATTTCATAAATATCCGAGGGAATATTTTTTTGTGCTGGCATAACTGTTTGAATCATTTTAGTAAATATTTACAAGTGTAATGTGATAAGGCTATGTTATTTTTCAAAGAGGCTGCAATTGTTTTTGCATTCTCATTGTATCAAACTATTATAATTCTTAATATTCTATAATTGACCACAGTACATTGGGGTTTTGGCCATTTTAACACTCATGCAATAGTGATTTATTAACACTTTAAGTTAAATATATTTTCTTTTGCTTGCTTGCAGGGAATCTGTGAACATAATGTTCGACTTGTTCTTTTTTCCAGGAATATTTTGTTTTCAAATTGTTTAGTTCTAAGTGCTTGTTGCATATCTAGGATATATGGTCTTTCTGAACCTTTAATCTGGAATTATTTTCCCCTCATCCTTGGCTTGCCTTTTAATTCTCCTGGAAGTGTCTTGTGACTCACATGTTTTGAATTGATAACAATTTGATAATTCCAAATTTATTCCTTTCTTTTGAGGATCATGGTTATTTTAAACTCTTTGCCAAAATGAATTATGCAGATTTCCTCTATGTTTTCTTCTATAACTTTTCAAAATATATATTTATTGTTCATAATGAGTTACATTATTTAGTGGGCAAACAATGAGTTGTTATCCCCAATTCTCCCTATGCCCCCCTCCCCATCCCCAATCAGCTGGATATACTCCTCTGTGGGTCCACTAGATCAGTCCTTGTGACAGGGGACCATGGATAGCCTAGTACTCAGCCCAGTACTCCTGGCCCAAGTGTGTTGACACTGAGGGGTGCCATGCCTCTGGATAGTCTCCCCCACCACGGCTCTCACAATCTTTCTGCCCCCCTCTTCCGCTCAGTTCCCTGAGTCGTGGTGGGTGAGTATTAAGGCTGCTTTAATGTTGTGAGCTTAGGGGGCTTTGTGTTGAGATTCGTTGGTTTCTGTCACCCTGGCTTATCCTGTGTTGATTGATGGCTGGCTGTGGGTCCATTGTTCATCCCGTCATTCTCTGTGGGGCTCCATATGGATCCTCCATGGTATGACTGTGGTGGCTCATCTCTTGGGAGAATCTCAGCTATCGGCCTACAGTCAGTTGGTAGGGTTAGATGGACCACAACTCTCTTGCTGCATCCTGAAAAATACAAACACACTCTCCATCAAGAATGATATCAGTATAGGTTAACAAATATACACAATTCTGGATTACCTAGATTCTATTTTTAGTAGCCTCCCCATCAATCCCTCCCATAATGCATCTTTTCTTGGGAGCCCAAGAGTACCGGATCTGGTGCCTATCACACTGATTCCCCAGTTCCAGTCATGGGCTTTCCCCTCACTAAGTGGAATATTTGGCAGAATTTAAAAGCTGTTGATTGTCTCCCCAGGCCTAGGCTCCTCCAGTGTATGAGTGCTCCTTTCTTGGTTCGCTGTTCTCTCCCAGTAGGAGGTGTGGTCAGCCTACTCATGGCCACAGTCTGTGTTTCATGCCAGTAGTCTCTGCTTACTCCAGTGTCTTTGATCAGCTTCCCCTGACAGCTTGTGCATTGCCTTCCAGCACTACACTAACTGCCTTCTGGGGGCTGGATACCATTCCAGACCTTGAAGGGGCTCTCCATGCTGATCGATGGCAATCTGTGGTTTCTTCAGCAACAGGGTTTTGCCTCAGGCCTGGGAAGGTCATTCAAGAGCTTGACAGAATTCTTTCTTGTTTTTGGAACCTCATGGGTCACTTTGGTCAACAGCTCATTGAGAGAAGGAACCAGTGTCTGGGACCAGGGGTTGTCAGACTGAACAATTATTCACAGGCTGAGACTCTCTCCCCTACCACTCTTGGCCCCTCTTGTCAGTCGATGCCCACTAATTTATTTATCCTCATATCTGTGTTAAAGTTTAAGCTAATTTTTGTATGTATTTTAAAGGTTTTACCTTTTTTATTTATGTAAACATTTGCACAGCCTGTTTTGCCAAGAGTGTGCTAAAGGATATTATCCTTTCATTGTCTTAATTTTATACCTTGGTAAAAAAAAAAAATCTCACTTATAATGTTGTATCATTATACTTGGGTGGTATGCATTTGCCTTTTGTCTTTGTATACTGTTTAATAGATCTAGGTATCTATTAACTTGTTAGTGTCATACTGTGTACTCTGTAACTTTATACTAGGTTTTGAAGTGTCCCATTGTGAATCCTTCAATTTTTTTTCTCAATATTGTGTTAGATTTTCTAAACCTTGTATTATTTTTGCACAGTATAGAATAAGTTTACCGATGTCTACAAAATGTGTCACTACAATTTTGATTGGAATAGAGTACAAATTTTACGAACAAGTTAGGAAGTACTGACATATTAAGGTTATTGAATTTTCTTTTTTCAAATACTTTTATTTTTACTTTTTAACTTGTAAGAGAGAGAGAGAGAGAGAGAGAGAGAGAGAGAGAGAGAGAAAGTAAATGAATATGGGTGCACCTGGGAATTAGCTACTACAAAGAAACATCAGATGAATACACCAATTTCTACATCTGTTTTTATGTAAGTGGTGGGGTATTAAACCCTGGATAATTAGGATTTACAGGGAAGTGCCCTAATTAACTTCAGAGCCATCTCCATCCCAATATTGAATTGTCTAATACAGACATGAATCTCTCTCTCTCTCTCTCTCTCTCTCTATATATATATATATATATGTCTATCTAATATTTATATATTTTTAATATTCATAATATAATCTTATTTTATTTGAAGAGTGCTGTTGTATTTTTTGTTTGTGAGGGTAAGGAAAAACAAAGAGAGGGGATACACTAGGGCTTCTTGCCACTGACAATGAACCCCAGATATATGTATCGCTTTACATGGGTACTGGGGAATCAGGTCTGACCAACAGGCTTCACAAGTAAACAGCTGTCCTTCTGAGCCATTTCCCCAGCTCTGTTGCATTTAATGCTTAAAATTATAGCTGTTTTCTACTGTTATGTATTAAAAGTCATTTATAAATGACTTTCTACACTCAGTTATTACTTCCCAAATTTGTATTCTGCTAGATGCCATATTGGTTTTTCATGAAATATATACCAAACAAACTGCATATTTTCCTTTACCAATTATGTTTTACTTTGCAGGACTTTAGGTATCATTATTTTTAATATTATTTTTAGGGGGAAAGGGCATGAGAAAACATACTTGTTAAATGAGGATTTTGGAGTGTCTTTGAGAGCAGTGAGCCTTTCTGGAGACTTGGTTTAGCTATAAATAACATGGGTGCTAGGTGATCACACTTGGACTCCAGGGTGTCCTGTCCTTTCCTTTCTTGCGAATTCAAAGAATGACAGTTATAGGCCAAAGAGACATAAGTTTAGAAAGATTTGTTTAAGGACTTACAGAGATAACTTACAGTGCTTAAGAGAAGGAACAAATACAGAGCTTTGCTCAAGAGGGAATGTGGGGCTTCTGTAAGTGGGAGATCCCACTTAGAGCCTCGGTTTGGGTCATTTTAATGGAGTTTTCTGGATGGATTCAGCTCTAACTTCAGTGGCTCATTTATGCCATGTTTCCAGGATAGAGAGTGATCTTATGTTTTCATTTTCTCTTCTAGGAAATAAAGAAAAAAAGAAATTATCCACTTATGTCCCTAACCTCTAACAAGTTGGAGGCTGCAAGGACTCCTTTAGACAGAAAGAGAAAATGAGAACCAAGACTCTCCCTCACAGGCTCAAGGACATCCTCCCTTTTACTATCTGAAGCCCGGCAACCTCTAAACTGTCTCACTTGCTTGTTTTTATTACTTTTAGAAAATGACACTAGTCTTTCCGCTCAAATGGAAGGAATTCAGCCCATGTCCTGATTTATATTGAAGCTGCAGCCCTGTATTCCTATTATAAAATATTAAGATTGAATATTTTGCTAATATTATTTTTGCATTAATTAATATATTCTTTTCAGGTTTTCATTATGTGATTTAAATCCCAGATTATATTTAATGCTTTTGAATATTGAAACAGATCATAAAAATGAAGTAGATATTATTTGTATTATTTGGTAATGTCAGGTAATACTTTTCATATGCATTCTGATTCAATCTTGTAAGCTGGCCTCAACTTTGGTGTGAAGTATTTGTTCAATGTATTAGGTTTGGAGTGACACTCAGTGGGTTTTATTACCTCAGATCTTTAATATATCGAAAAAGATTGTGAAGCTTCATTTTTTTCTTTTTTTATTTTATTTTTGCTTCTATATGCATGTTTATATATATATATATATATATATATATATATATATATATATATATATATATATATATATATATATATATATATATATATATATATATATATATATATATATATATATATATATATATATATATATATATATATATATATATAATATGATGCGCATATAGTATGTGTGTAATACCCATATACCCATATACCTGCCTGAGTGAGGTGGATTGGAAAACCGGGTGTCCTATGCAGAAGTCCTATGTCTTCTGCCTGATCTGATTGTTGAGCACAAGTCTCCTTTAACTGAGGCTGGAGCTGGCAGGCTCAGGGATTCTCTGGTCTCTGCTCCCCTCTGGGACTGGGTTTATGGAACAGTCACAGCAGCTGCTTTAGCCTTACATGGAGATTTAAGTTCATAGTCAAATGCTCCCAAGGCCTTCATACTTGCATTGGAAGCTCGCTGTACCACTGAGCCATCTCTCCAGTTCTCACCACCATCTTTTTTTTATTGTAAAAACAATGAAAATGATAGCTTCCATTTTTATAACTTGATGTTAAAAGCAGTCTGTCTGCTATTATCTCTATTTCAAAATCAGTATTATAATCTTCACAAATTTATGAATGATAAAAACACTTTACAAACATAGTTACTGTATAAGATATATAAAATATAATATAAAATAAGAGTGATGGTGACACTTTCTTATTTCAAAGGATTGATAAATGATTTTATTCATACCTTTTTTGGCTTTCAAGTTGCTGCTCACTTTTCTATTTTATTAATTTTAATTAGTATTTAAGCAATGAGAATCTATTGAATACGGTCTAGAAATTTTTAACCGCTTCTACTTGCAAAAAAAAGGTTATTGTCAATGGTAGGAAAATCAGTAGTTATAGATTTTTTTCCTGAGTAAACTGTAAACCGTGGGCTGTGGAGACAGCTTAGCATTTAAAGCCACTTGCTTTCAAAGTCCACTGTTTCAAGTTTGAACTGTTAAACCAATATAAAGCCAGACACACAAGTGATCTGCAAAAGGCCAGGGAATTATGTCCCATCCCCCTCTCTTCCTTTGGAAATAAAGATATATAACTAAAATACCAAACCATTGAATAAATGGGAGACATAAAATATACAAGTTACATTGATATTGGTAGAAAAAGAAAGATTATTCCAGCATACTTGTGTCAAATAGTCACTATTTGCTAGGCAGACGGATTTTCTTGTAACTAAATAAAATTTAAATGGGATCCTCTGTAAGATTTTCACTGTGGCTGATGGCTATTATCAATAATCAAATAAAAATTAGCCTCAAGCCATAAACACATCTTTTGATAGAGTAAGATATCATCAGCTTGCATCATTCAAGGCAATCTTAAGGAAGCACATTTAAAATCAAAAGGGATATGTATTATTTTATCATAAAGAAACTGAGAATTGAAGAATTATTTATTTTTATGCATAAATATCAGAAAGATAGGATACCAAAAATACTACATATGCTGTAAGAATTCACTACAAAATAATATTTTAGAATGATAGGCTTAACCTGAACTAATTATACAATGCATGAGGATGTCTAAATATCACATGGAACTCTACAAGCATATATAATTTTATGTTTTATATGAAAATTACATTTAATTTACTATAAAAATAATTGTTTTGTGCCATGTACAAAGATAATTCTAATCTGCATTATTTTTATCGTGATTCATCATTGTGTAGGGTACTTGGAAAAGTTGTGAATACCCATCAACTGTATCATAGATGAGTGAAATACTTGGAAAAATCAAAGGAACTGTTGTCAAAGATGAAACACAAAAAAACATAAAGCTTTATAGGAATCAGTGATAGTGTAGGTTTTTGATACTTAATTTCTTCCCTCTTAATGTTTGATGCCTTGTTTCTAAGAAAAAAAAAGAACATAAATGATAAGTAGCTCTTTCCTATAAAATTCAATAAGCTGTAGTCTAGCTGTCTGGCATTCATGATAGGAATCTCTTTTCAGATTCATCCTGGTTTCGTGGAAAGCTAGCGTGATCCCTATCATCTCTCTTCACATTAACATTCCCCTTGGCAAGTGCATTCTGCTCATGTGGACAGATGGGTAAAACTGGTAAGATTTTTGAAAAATGAGAATTCACTTCTCTCCTTCTCAGTTCCGTTTTTCATAGCATTCCTTATAAGTGTCACAAGTTTCTTTCTGTCAAGAAAATGGAGTGTGCAATGCCAGGGTGGAGAAGACATGGTAAGAAATTAAAACCCTTATAGCTGAACAGAGAGAAATCATATGTGAATCCCAATATAATTGTCTAGAGAACCAGAATAAGGGATAAATAAAACCCTTTAACATATAAATAGAAGTAGAAAAAAATTTTGCAGATTGCGTAATTTAAGAATAAATTCAAGGGCTGGAGAGATGGCTCATCGGTTAAGTCACTTGCCTCCAGTGCCTAAGGCCCTGGGTTCAATTCCCCAGGACCCATATAAGCTAGACCCACAAGGTGGTGGCCCTGGTGCTTGCTCTCCCTCTCTCTCTCTCTGTCTCTCTCTCTCTGTCTCTCTCCCTCTGCTTGAAATGAATAAATAAAATATTAAAAAAAAGAATAAATTCAAGGGCACACAGTCAACTATGCCTGTGCTAGGGGCTGTGTGTCTAAAGGAAGAGTAAGCAAGGAATATGTCTTAGGACATCCAAACATTGATATTGAGTTGGGACCCTTTACCTCCTCATAAATTTGGGAGGTATTTGGAATGGTACGTGAGAAAAATGCCAGAAAGCCTTTTTTTTTTTTTTTCTCTTTGGTTCCATGGGAACAAGTTTCTAAAGATAGAGGCCCTGAGAGTCACTTGCATCTTTTCTTGGGAGCCCAATAACAACTCACCGTTGGCCCACTAATCAATGTAACACATGGAGAAAAAAAAAAAAAGATAGAGGCCCTGTATTGATACCGCATGGTCACAACAGGGGTCTTGGCTGCTTGAGAATGAGCAGACAATGAGGGAAATTGCTGGATATTCCCAGCCTATACAAATCTTGCTTAGGTTGTATCAACACACAGGCTTCTTACCTGATTTTAGTATTTACAAAGTAAAACCCAGGATCTTATACACAGCAGTGCAGAGATCATAAAAAGATTTAGTACACTTAGGGGGAAATGAGCAACCCTGCACACAGCAGAATTTAGACCCAACATTGTTCCAAAGTTCCCATAGTCCAAACTCTCTTAACTGTGAACCTATATAATCAAAACACAAGTGGTATGCTCATGATGATACAGAGTAAATATTCCCATTGCAAAAAAGGCAGAAAAATAAAAGTTTGAACGCATGAAAATTCTAAAACAAACCAGGCAAATATCAAATACCACAGACTGAAGTCAGGCATCTGATTACTAGTCTATCCATGGTCCCCTGTCACAAGGACTGATCCAGACGACCCATGGAGGAGGTTATCCAGTGGAGGGGGGAGGGGAGGGCAGTGGGGAATTGGGGATAACAACTCATTGTTTGCCCACTAAATAAATGTTGTAACTCATTATGGACAATAAAAAAAAAAAAAAGAAATCCTCGGAGTTGAAATTTGACCCCTTCAGCTGGACTACTTACAGCCTAGGACAAGGAGCTCTCTTTGGAGCCCATTCCACAGTACTGGCATTTCATAATTCCTGGGGTTTCCACTGCAACCCATGATTCATCTATGCCACTCTCTTTCTGGGCCAACTTCCAGAGACTCTGGGTTCCTTGG
>PVHP010033368.1:0-19765 GCA_004024765.1 Zapus hudsonius
TGCCCTAAAGGAGAGACCCTGCCTTAGAGGAGGGACCCTGCCCTAGAGGAGAGACCCTGACCTAGAGGAGGGACCCTGCCCTAGAGGAGAGACCCTGCCCTAGAAGAGGGACCCTGCCCTAGAAGAGGGACCCTGCCCTAGAGGAGGGACCCTGCCCTAGAGGAGGGACCCTGCCCTAAAGGAGAGACCCTGCCCTAGAGGGGAGACCCTGCCCTAGAGGAGAGACTCTGCCTTAGAGGAGAGACCCTGCCCTAGAGGAGGGACCCTGCCCTAGAGGAGGGACCCTGCCCTAAAGGAGAGACCCTGCCCTAGAGGGGAGACCCTGCCCTAGAGGAGAGACTCTGCCTTAGAGGAGAGACCCTGCCCTAGAGGAGGGACCCTGCCCTAGGGGGGAGACCCTTCCCTAAAGGAGAGACCCTGCCTTAGAGGGGAGACCCTGCCTTAGAGGAGAGTCTGTGTGAGGTGGCCCTCACCCCAGCTGAGGCTCCAAACCCAGAATGGTTTCTCCAAGAGACCCCCATGGGCTCTGTCTTCTGAGCTTCAGAGCCCTCCTCATACCCTTACCGCCCTGAGGCCCAGGACCCACAGAAAGCCAAGCAGTGCCTTCGGACTCCCCTTCTTGAAGGCATGGGGGGAAAACTGACCTCCAGAGGGAGCAGGCTCCGGTGGCAGGAACTGGTTCGGAGCCAGGCCAGGTCAGAGTTGAGGACAAGTGTCTCAGGAGGTCTCCAAGGCTTCTCAAGTCACACTGTGCCTTCCACACTCAGCAGCCTGTCAGTCCTGTGAGAAGGAACTGTCAAGCAGAACACAGTCTGCCCTCCAGGGCACCTGCTCAAGGCTGAACTTGGTTCTTCAGAGATGGGATAGGAAGAAAGTGGGGTACAGCTGGATGAAAGGGATGTAGGAAAACCTTGCTTGTAATTTGCATATTGATTATATACCAGAGTAATAACGTTTGGGTTCATAAGGTAAAATCCATGATCAAAGCCATTTTCACTTCTAGAGAAACCCATTTACAGTGGCCGTCACCAACTTTAACTTGGCAGGACACATCAACCTTTCCTTGGTGTTGAGCATGAGTTCTTGCAGGGGACCGGACAGGGAGCATGGTGGCGGCTGAGGACTCTTGTGGAACAGCCACCTGAGATGCCCAGAGCAGGGGTAGCCTTGTGGAAAGGTCCCGGCTTTGAATGATAGTTTCTGAAGAGTTTCCATTGTCAGGGACAATAAAAGTGAACTTTCAGATGTGTTTTCAAGACAATCTCGACAAGGCTTTTCTCTCTGCCCATGCAAAATCTGCCAAGAGATCTTCACAGCATCCCTCTGAGACTCTAGAGAAGCTGCCCCAAGCACTAGTCAGAGGGAAGAAGACAGGTGAGCACCAGCAGGTTAGGTTAGAAGGTGGTGGCCAGGTGGGCACCAGGCCTGGTCAGCAGGGAGCTGAGACCCCCAGGCACCTTGGAGCCCTGGAAATCTGACAGATGGACACTGGTCTGCCTAGTTATAGAAAGAAGACACAGGGGAGTAGGGGTGTCCAGACTGGAGGTTAATGACCTGACTGACAGGGGACTGTGCAGTCCCTGATCGTGTGACAGAAAACAGGCAGCAAATCTGAGCTGGGGAGATGGCTCAGTGCACAAGCAACAATGCCTGTGTTGGATCCCCAGCGCCCATGTAAATGCCAGGTGGACATGGCAGCCTACCTGTCATCCCAGAGCTCTGGAGACAGGGTATCTCTGGGAGAAGCTGCCTCATTAGACCATCCAGTGAGAGACCATCTCAGTAAATGAGGTGGGAAGTAACTGAAGAGACACCCAAGGTCAACCTCTGGCCTCCACACACACATATGCACAACACACACACACAAATAAATAAATAAATAAGTAAATGAATGAATGAATGAATGAATGAATATTTTTAAAAGAAAAGACAAGGACTGGAGAGATGGTTCAATGGTCATGACATGGGTTCCATTCCTCAAGACCCACATAAAGCTTGATGCACAAAATGGCATATACGTCCGGAGTTCCTTTGCAACAGCAAGAGGCCCCGGTGCTGCCATTCTCTTTCTGTCTCCACCCACCCCCGCTTGTAAATAAGTAAACATATTTTTTTAATGAAAACTTAAAAGTTGGCACTGCCCAGAGGTGAGAACATTCACTCCCACTCAGACCTGGGAGTTGGCATGTACTAGGTCAGTCCTTGGTCACTAAGCCATGTCCCCAAGCCTCCGTCTAATCCTCGGTCTATGTTTTTATATATAAATTAAAGAAGGTTTAAAGTCTGTGTACAATTTTTGTTTCATGCATATTTTCACTTTAAATCATATCATGAGCTTGTCAACAATGAATATTCCTTGAGAGAGCGGAGGAATGCTTACTTTGGGAACTGAAGGAGCCATTGCGTTCATGACCTCACAGAGGCTGTTGTTTTTCTGCACAATAGTAGTTTTTCACATTGTGGAAACCAGTTCAACAAACTTGATATACATTACACAGTTTATTTTCCAAAAGTTTACACCGAATGCACACCAATTTTCTCACCTCTGGCATACAGTTTTAGGTGATGGGTCAGTCTCGGGCTCAGGCCAATGCAGGTACCAGGTGGTGGGTCAGTCTCGGGCTCAGGACCAGGGCAGGTACCAGGTGGTGGGTCAGTCTCAGGCTCAGGACCAGGGCAGGTACCAGGTGGTGGGTCAGTCTCGGGCTCAGGACCAGGGCAGGTACCAGGTGGTGGGTCAGTCTCGGGCTCAGGACCAGGGCAGGTACCAGGTGATGGGTCAGTCTCGGGCTTCAGATCATGTCCTGGTGGATGATGGAAGAGAGCCAAGGAGGCCTTGGAGAAGAAGGATTGGTTCAAAGAAGGATTTCAGTGGAAAGGGGGCCAAAGGGAAATGGAAGAGATTGCAATCAAAATACATTATGAACATGTACAAAAATCCTCAAGAAAAAAGGTTTAAAAAATTAACACACCGGCACCCCCACCTAAAATGATAACCTATGACAGAAATAAGAAATGTAGGAGAAAGTAGCAATCGGGAAATTAAAACCGTTGCCCCATTTTGCCACTGAGATTGCCCGCTGCCTTACCCATTCCTGTGTTTGTAAAATGGCACTGCTGATAAACCTCACCAGCAACGTGACATATGTACAACGACCCTCACGTGTCTAATACAGCCCACGTTCCTATTCTCACCTGAAAGGCCAGAAAAGTGGGGCTTGAAAAGTATAATTAACTTAGCTAAACTCACACACTTCTTCAACCACAAAGTGGGCATCCAGGCTTGGGCCCTGTGACTCTACTGTTCAGGGTGGCAGCGAGGGGCGATGCCTCCTCACTGCACCCAGGGTGCCAAGGGCCCATCACCAGCTGAGCACCTTCTCATTGTTCCGCATTTATACCATTCACAGTTTCAACTCGATAAAGCCCAACTGTACTCACTAACCTAAATGGTGATTCTAGACTCTTCCATGTGGAAACCAGGTCAACAATCTTGATATACATTCCTGTTTATTTTCCAAAAGTTTCCAGCAAGTGCACAGCCATTTTCTCACCTCTGACATCTGCTTTTAGTTTTAAAAGTTTAATAAGCAGAGGGCTTGTTGCGGTCAGCTTTCTAGTTGCTGCGCAGAAAGAACCCAAACAAAAGTGGCTTGTAGAGGAATGGGTTTATTTGGCTTACGGACTCAAGGGGAGACTCCATCCTGGCAGGGAAAACGATGGCATGAGCAGAGGGGTGGACATCACCTCCGCCAGAGCACTGCAAACAGAGGCAGGAAGGTGTGCCAAATACTAGCAAGGGGAAGCTGGCTTATAACCCCCAAAAGCCTGCCCCAACAACACAGCTCTAGTGAGGTTCTAATTCCCGAATTGCCATCAGCTGAGGATCAATCTATCAGAACACATTCAATTGTTTGTGGGGGACACCTGTATCAAACCATGACAGGGCTGTTACAGCATACGTGTATATAATTCCTTTTATGCTTGGTTACTTTCTGCATGTAACTCATGTATGTGTTTTGTAAGATGCAGTCCACATAAGGAAGAAAATGGCATATAGAACAAGGTGCCTCCACTTGCTAAACTGAAGTTCCAGTATGTGTTTTGCAGATTCTTTCGGTTTTTCTCTGCAGGTGATCGTGGCAGGTATGAAACACGGGACCCTTTGTACCCTGAGTCTTGCTAATTGCTCTCTCTTTACTCACTCAGTCGTAACCTCAGGCTCAAAGTTGAGTAGAAAGGCTGCTCGCTTCCATACGGCTCTGAAGACAAAACACACAATCTCTCTCCACCAGGGAAAAGCTATCTGGGATTTCTCAGACATTCTTTCTTAGATGCTAGATTTCTCACTAATGCCTTGATCCAACGTTAGATTTCTCATCAACATCTGTAATCACCATTATTACTCAACTCTGTTTTGGTAGTTTTATTCAAATCAATAAGGAAAAAACCACCAGAGAGTGATAGAAAAAGAAGTGTAGAAAGCAAGAAATATCTAGGAGAAATTCTAGGACCAATGCAGGTACCAGGTGATGGATCAGTGTCGGGCTTAGGACTCATGCAGGTACCAAGTGATGGGTCAGGTCTTAAAGACACGGATCTTTAGAGAAGGTTAGCACCCACATTAGAGCAAGGCCCGCTCCACACAGAGTCACCATTGCACATACAGCCAAAGTAGTTTGCAGGGAAGGGTCTGTCAGAGAGCCGGGTAAGTGTTCACACACTCACTCCCACTCCCAGGCACAACACACACACATGCACATTCACACTTATACTCACTTTCATGGTCACATACACACCGACACACTTACACCCTCACATCCTCACACTCAGCCACTTCGAAGGCAACCATTTTCCCTCTCTCCCTTCTGGCCTCAGCTTTCCCTCACCAAGGCACTGGTGGTCAGACAGAAGGGCCTGTGGCCAGGGCACCACCTTCCCCACTGCAGGGCAGGAGAGCAGCAGCCCAGGCTCTGACCTTTGCCTCCCATGGTCATTAGCGGGCTTTGTCCAGTGACCACTTGATGCCTGCTTCTCTTCCTCTCCACCCAAGTTCAGACCCAGAACTGCCAGGGGTGGATTTCCACTGTGACCCTTCACAAACTGCTAGAGGTAAGCTCACAGGACAAGACATCCTTAGCCAAATCAAATAAGAAACCAAGCAGCATACTCGACCCCAAGAACACCTTCTGGGAGACCCCTGCCCCCCCCTTCCCTGGCCCAGGGCAGCTGCTGGTCAACCTGGCCTGTGAAGGGCACTGTGGCAAAACCTTTCAAGTCCTCCATGGGCTAACGTCTCCCCAGGCGTCTTTCACCAGCCCTGGTGTGTCATCTCTAGGGTCAGACCAAAGGAAGTGTGAACAGCCTCCTTCAGCATCTCTCCAGATGGCTAGCAAGGGCAGACAGTGGGTAAACACTGGCTGCACAGATTACTGCAAGGTGTCTGCGTTGTCTGGTCCCTCAATGGAAAGACTTGTGCTCCTGATGCTTTTGGGCCTGGAGTATGGCCAGTTCTCCTGGGTTCTGCCCTCACAGGATGGCAGGGTGGCCTAGTGCCTTGTCCCCTTTGCTAAGAGAAACTAAAGCACATCGGGGATCAGAATAGACAGGACTTGCGAGTTATTCATCATGAGAAGCAGGAGAGGATGTGGTGGAAGGAGCGGGCCAGGCCCATGGATGCTCTTCAGGAAGACAGGTGAAGGGCTGGGCCCAGGCTCCCACAGCCACTCTGGAAGGTTCTCAGCAGGGGCGCCTGCCTTTCATCTAGGACTCAGTTGAACCCTGCAGCTGGAGCCTTTGTTGGAATGTCTGCTGAGACCCGGGAGTGGGCGAGCCCGAGAGGGAACCACTTGAACCATCTCGCACCACCCCAAACGGTGTACAGACCTTCATTAATTAACGCTCCTAAAGTGCTCTGGGCTCCTCGGATGAAAGAGAATTCGCAAAGTGCGAGGTATTATTACCATTAAAATGATATTTAGTATTGGCAGGCAGCGCAGATGCTGAAGGCAGATAGGCGTCGAGAGAAGATGGACCACAAGAAAAGAAAGATGCTTCAGAGCACTGCTAACAGGCTCCCCGAAATTATGCCCCCCCTGTCATGATGATTCCAGCAGAGATAGGATCTTAACTGCTCCCAGAACCAAAGGGTATTTCCACGGCGGCATTTGAGGACCGGAGCCTGGCACGCAGGAGGCTTGCAGCCCTGGCATCGCCATCGGAGCCAGGAGGCCAGGTGCCAGCACCTGCGCCGGGGGGGCCCGGGACACTGGCACCAGATGCTGCCGGCTAGTGTTGGAAGGTGACTGGACTGAGGAAGGGAACGTGAAGAGTTAAAGCCATGTGCACACCGAGAAAATCCCCGGCTGCTCAGTCAAAGGCCCGCGCCTGGAGCTGCCAGCCACAGACAGAAGTGCCTGCAGAGCAGGTCCCAACACGCACATCTTTATTAAATCTTTCTTTACAGCACAGAAGTTAACTGTGGGGTGTTTAAACGCGCCACAGCTGATGAGAAGTGAGTCTTCAAAGTCCCGTACACACAACTCTGCTCTGCATGTCGTCAAGGGCTAACCTGCCCCCGTACCCCACATGTCCACCCCCTACCATGTCCCCACCATCATGTCTTGCGGTGGTCATCCGATGGAGTCCTCAGCTGGAGAGAAGGCCAGGCACAGGAGCACCAGCTAGTCAGCAGGAAAACTGGGGTGTATACCTAAGGAGCATTTGGGGTGTCGCATTGAAGGGGAGCCCCTGCCTGCCCTTGTGATGCCATATTGGAATACCCAGGTCTAGGGACTTGTCAGGAACAGAGGTCTGTTGCTCACGGTTCTGGGGGTTTAGGAGTCACGGGCTGCATCTGGAGAGGGCCTTCTTGCTGCATGGTCTCGTGGTGGACGGTAGAAGTTAGAAGGGCTTCAGAGCACAGGAGTGGACAGGTGAGAGGCTGGGAGATGGCTCAGCAGTTAAAGGTGTTTGCTTGCAAAGCCTGATGGGCCTTGTTCAATTCCCCAGGACACACATAAAGCCAGATGCGCAAAGTGGCTTATGCGACCAGAGTTTATTTGCAGTGGCTAGAAGCCCTGGTGTGCCCAATCTCTCTCTCTCTCTCTCTCTCTCTCTCTCTCTCTCTCTCTCTCTCTCTCTCTCTCTCTCTCTCTCTCTCTCTCTCTCTCTCTCTCCAAATAAATAAATCTGAAAATTCTTTTATAAGAGTGGGAAGGTGAGGACTATCTGCAGTGGCTAGAAGCCCTGGTGTGCCCAATCTCTCTCTCTCAATCTCTCTCTCTCTCTCTCAATCTCTCTCTCTCCAAATAAATAAATCTGAAAATCCTTTTATAAGAGTGGGAAGGTGAGGACTATGGTGGTTGAATGTGAATATTCTCCAAAGCCTGAGGTAGTTTTGATTAAGATGTGCCCCTCACAGGCCAGACTGACCAGCAGCTCCCTGGACCAGGGAAGGTGGGCTCAGGGGTCTCCCTGGAGGTGTTCTTGGGGTCGAGTATGCTGCAGGGCCTCTTATTTGATTTGGCTCTGAGGATGTCTTGTCCTGTGAGCTTACCTCTAGCAGTCTGTGAAGGGTCACAGTGGAAATCCACCCCTGGCAGCTGTGGGTCTGAACTCTGTCTCCAACAGAGGCGTGTCCCTGGGGCGGATCTCGAGTCCAGCACTGCTAAGGGTGTAGCGCCAGCTTGAGCTCTGGCTCTTCGTGCTGGCTTGTGGCGGCTTTTCTCTCTCAGTTGTGGATGTAGGCTGAAGCGAGCCAGCTTCCTCCGCCATGACGGAATTTCCCTCTCCCCTTCCTCCCATCAGCTGCTTCTGGTGAGGTGTTTGTCCCAGCAATGCGACGGTAACTGCTACAAGGCCTGAGTCATCTTTCGGGGAGCAGGACACATGTATGTACGTATGTATGTCTACGAGTTGCTTGGTAGTAAGGGATGGGTAGGCTTATACCTCAGAGGATGCCTGGAGGGCTGATATTGTGCCTCCCAGCTCTGCAGAAAGCTAGCTGAGGTGGTTAAGGCAGAGTAGAGGTAGTCAACGGCCGGTCTCATCCTCTTCCCTTGCACGTGTTTAGATGTTCTCAACATGGGACAATATTTAAAAAGAAGGAAGGTGTCAGGTGCGCTGCAGAGACTTTGGGAGCAGCCACATGGAAACACGTGGGAGCCGCCAGGAAATGGCGCCTTTCATCAGCCTGGAGGCAGAAAGAGTCGCATCTGCATCTTCCCTGAAGTCTCCAGGCCCTTAAGGACGTCATGGTTGAAGGTGGTTTTTTTTTTTAAATATAAATTTATTGTCCATAATGAGTTACATTAATTAGTGGGCAAACCATGAGTTGTTATCCCAAATTTTCCAATTCCCCCCCTCCCTGATCAGTTGGATATCCTCCTCCGTGGGCTGTCTGTATCAGTCCTTGTGGCAGGGGGCCCTGGATAGCCTAGTACTCAGCCCGGTCCTCCTGGCCCAAGTGTGTTGTTACTGAGGGGTGCCATGCCTCCGGAGAGTCTCCCCCACCACGGCTCTCACAATCTTTCCGCCCCCTCTTCTGCTCAGTTCCCTGAGTCGTGAACTGAGCAGAAGAGGGGGTGTTTTTTTTTTAAGTTGCAGGAACAAAATTAATAACTGGTTTGTAATCAGATGCTGGGACAAACGTGCTTCCAGTCTAATAGGTAAGAAAACATCCACAGACTTGAAGTCTTTGTCTGATCACCATACTGGATGGTGGCTGCTCTTGGCTCTTCCTCTGGGGTTTCTGGATGTATGACCACTGCTTTCGGCTGACTTCCTGCAGCCACCCACTCCAGCCCTACCGCCCTTACCAGGCTCCCCTCAGAACGACTACCCACAGTGCAAACGATCCTCATCTGTACCCCCCCAACAACCTTTTATCTTCTTTTTTCCTTCCCTCCTTCCTTCTTCCTCTCCCTCCCTCCATCTCTCCCTCACTCCGTTCCTTCCCTTCTCATAAGTGTGCATGTGTTCTTATATATGTAGGTGCACGTGTGTATGTGGGTGTGCATACATGTGATTGCATGTGAAGGTCAGAGGTCAAAGAAGTCAAGGTTGGGTATCTTCGTCAATTGCTCTTCAACTTCATTTTTGAGACAGAATCGCTCACTGACCCTGGAGCTCACCCACTCAGCTCAACTAGCTGGCCAGGGAGCCCAGGGATCCTCCTGCCTCCACCTCCCCAGTTCTGGGATGAGAGGCATGCCCGCCATGCCTGGCTTTTTAAATGAGTCCTGATGATCCAAACATTTCACTCATTGAGTCCTTTCTTCCCTCTCTCCTTCCCTCTCTCGCTCACTTTCTTCCTCCCTTCCTCTCTCTCTTTCTTTCTCTCTTTTTCTTTCTTTCTCTCTCTCTCCCTCCCTTCCTTCCTTCCTTCCTTCCTTCCTTCCTCCTTCCTTTCTTTCTTTCTTTCTTTCTTTCTTCCTTTCTTTCTTTCTTTCTTTCTTTCTTTCTTTCTTTCTTTCTTTCTTTCTTTCTTTCTTTCTTTCTTTCTTTCTTTCTTTCTTCTTACTTGCCTGCTTGACTAAAGATTGAATCCAGGGCCTCATGTTGGCTAGGCAAGCGATCTACCGCTGACTACGCCTGATATTTTATTTTGAGACATGGTCTCACTATGTGGCTTCCTCTGGCCTTTAACTTACTATCAAGTCCAGATAGACTCTAATGTGTGATCCTCTTGCCTCAGCTTTCTGCGTAATACCCCCAGGCCCAGCTTCAAAGCCGACTTTCCAAGAGTTCCCATCATCCCAAGGCCAGGCCCAGCCGCCTCCATGCTGGCTTCATCTAACTGCTGGTCACTACTCTGCCTTCACATACACTGTCTTTCTCAGGTCCTATTCAAGTCACTCCTGAGACAGTCACACACAAGCACACACATAAGCATGCACACACATGCACCCAGCTCTGCCTGCCTCTGGCAGATGTCTGTTCACCCTTTGAGATGAAATGTCTGCAGCCTCCTCTGTGGCCCGGACTGTCTGGATAAGCTGTGTGCACACCTCCAAGTGCCCACCCTGTGGAAGTGCCCTGTCTGAGTGTGTCTATGCCCACCACCAGCAGGGATCACACATACACACTTCCAGCATTGGCACACCATAAATGCTGTCCTAAATTGAACTAATGTTAAAAAAGCATTTCATCAAATGTTCCCCTGAAGACTATTTCAAGGAACTCTGGAAATAAGTGCCTTTCCAGAGACACGCTGCAGACACACAGTGCAGAAGGCGTCATCTGGTCCTTGGCCCCCATCTTTGCTTGTCTGAGGCAAAAGCTTTCGTTCTATCTTAGTGAGTTTCTTCACAATACCTTAGACGTCACAAACGTTAGTCAGAACCTGTGAAGACTACTCAATAGCCATTGTCAGAAATGTTCATTGATCCCAATCTGATAGGATCTCCTTCCATTTCATCTGGTTTAACAACCTTCAAAAAGACTCCTTGCCCTCCTCTGGGGAAGGAGAAGAGACGGTCAGGGGCTGGTTATGGACGTCGGCGGTGCCTAGGCCCCGGGCAGCCGAGCCCACACCACCACGCCTGCTGCTGCCAGAAGCTCACTTGGATGGTCTCGGTTTTCATATTCGTCCCTTTAGTGAGATGTCATTTGAGGACAGAACTGACAGCTTTCATACAGGAGTCTCACTCTCCACCTCAGCCATGATTATGGTAGAAATACCAGCGAACATGGTTCTTCTGACTACTCTGGAAATTCTCCTCTCTCTCTCTCTCTCTCTCTCTCTCTCTCTCTCTCTCTCTCTCTCTCTCTCTCTCTCTCTCTCTCTCTCTCTCTCTCTCTCCTCCTCCTTATCTATGGTGTGATTTTGACTCTATTTGCCAAAGGTGTCAAAAAAGTGATTTTAATCTTTTTAAACAAAGTGAGTTTTGCACGTGCTTGGTCTCTGGTTGTCAGTGAGCTGCCGGGTTTTGTGTGTGTGTGTGTGTGTGTGTGTGTGTGTGTGTGTGTGTGTGTGTGTGTGCAGTGTGTGCAGGTGTGTATGTATGTGTGTGTGCAGGTGTGTATGTATGTGTGTGTGCAGGTGTGTATGTATGTGTGTGTGCAGGTGTGTGTGAAGGCCAGAAGACAACCTCAGGTGTCATTCCTTGAGCTCTAGCTTTTCCATGGCATTTTCAAATACAAACTGGTTTTTTTGACTCCTATCCCTCCCTCCACCCCTCTCTCCCTCTTCCTCTAATTCCCTCCCCACAGCATTTTCTTCCTTCTGTTCGCAAGTCAAGTATCCTCTTTCCATCCCTCCTTCCAGCCACCATGCACCTGTTTTGAGACAGGGTCTCTCACTGGTCTGGAGTTCACTAAGTGGGCAAGACTCCTGACCAGTGAGTCCAGAGTCTGCCTGTCTCAGCCTTGCATGGCTTCTGGGGGCTGAGCTCAGGTCCCGGGAGCCAGCTCTCTCGCCTTGCCTGACACCAGGTTCTTGCATGGGAATTTCCACATATGGGTTGGTAAATAGTAAGTAATTCGTAGACGTGAAATGTTCTTGGCATCACGTGCTGGACACGACACCCTCTTCTTGAGCCATTGCTCACTGATCCACTGATCCCAGGACCCCTCCTGCACCCAGGATGGCTCTCCACCTCACCTGCCAGGGGTGGCATGCCCTCCAAGCTTTGTCTTCTTTTGATTCTGATGTCCCAGGGTCTTTGCTTCCTGGTTCCTGTCACCGTATTGAGTTGTCACTCTGGGAGCTCTCTGACACATCTACGTGTTCTCTTTTCTTGGATCAGAAGGTGCCATGCGAGAGCTAGATGCGCACTTCCCCTTGTTTGTTCCAGACATTTCCTGAAGAATTCTACTCCTACGACTGCCTGTCCCTGTCAGCACACCTGGAAACCCCAGGTGTGTGTGTGAGCGCGGGATTATCAGTACAGACCCTCTAGTCATCTGCCCAGGGTGGGGGCGGATTGCGAGCTGGAAACGGTTTTCTGCGGGTTCCGTGCCCTTCTCGAGGAGGCCCGGCTGACGACTGCATCTTGAACTTGCTGGTTGACTTTAAAGGCTGGGAGACAGCGCGTGCCTGCTTTGATCAACTCAAGGACAAGGTCAAGTATTTTGAGATCTCTTAAAAGAAAATAAATGTTCTCGCCCTCTTCTTTGCACTGCCTCTGGGTGACATTGGCGATCGCTCACGTGGCTCGCCTTGCAGGACGCCTTCCCAGAATATCCGAGCTCGGGGCGGCGGGCTTGCAAGCTGAGCTGCCTCCGGCCTCCCCTCGCAGGGCGCAGCGCAGATGCGCTGGAGACACGCAAATGGACCTCTTGGCCCTGGAAGTGGCAGTGTCAGCAGTGGCAGTGGCATCTTTGAAACTACAGAACAATGACACAAACAAGGAAGGAGGCAGGACGCTATGTGTCCTGGGGACCTCCCAGCATGCTCTGGGCCACCCTATTGGTTAGTGTCCATCTCCTCCTGCTAACGGTTTTCCATCTTGACGGCCTTTCTCACTGGTCTATTTGGAGGACTGTTTCCCCGTATGCCAGATGTCTTGCTATGTCCTGGATAATTATAACTATTTGAGGAATTTCAAGAAAATGCCAGCTCATTAGTGACTGAGAGCACTTGACATTCTCTCTCTGATAAAAACTGGTTTGGTGAAGGGTTTAAAATTCATGCAACACATGGCACGAAACAGAATCCAATCTGAAGGAAACGTGAGTGACCGAGATCCGAGCTCTGGAGACATGGCCTCAGGACATGGTATTTTCCAGTGAATTCGATTTCTCCATTAGTGCCTTTACTTATTGGTTATGACCAAACGTCTGACAAGAAGCAGCTTGAGGAAGGAGGGGTGGTTTAGGTTTATAGTTTCCAGGGCATCCATCCCATCATGACAGGGCAGGAAGTAGAACATGCACAGGAAGTGGGGCCAGGCTCTACAACCTCAAGGCCAGCCCCCAGTGACTCACTCCCCCCCCCAACCTTCCCGAGCAGCTGCTCCAGCTGGGGAGCACGTGATCCCACCTATGAATCTATGGCAACATTTTACATTCACAACCTAACAGTTCTCCTGCGCTGTGGCTGTGGTCTTATAAAGACAGATGAAGAAGACAGCCAACAATCGCTGGATTCATACAACTGTAAAGTAGGAGAATGAGGCCTTGGTTGAATGGTCGTCATGGAGACGATTACTCTAACCAGCAAAACATGATACTGGCTCAGCAGTGACCAGGAAAGACCCCTTTATTCCTCTGCTCGTCATTGCTTAGTGTCATGGTTTGATCCAGGTGTCCCCCACAAACAAATGAATGTGTTCTGATAGATCGATCCTCAGCTGATGGCAGTTTGGGTTTTACAACCTCGATGAAGCTGTGTTGTTGGGGGTGAGTTTATGGGGTTATAAGCCAGCTCCCCCTTGCCAGTGTTTGGCACACCTTCCTGCCGCTGTTTGCAGTGCTGTGGCGGAGGTGATGTCCACCCCTCTGCTCATGCCATCGTTTTCCCTGCCAGGATGGAGTCTCCCCTCGAGTCTGTAAGCCTAATCAACCCATTCCTCCATAAGCCGCTTTTGCTTGGGTTCTTTCTGCGCAGCAACTAGAAAGCTGACCGCAACACTTAGGGAGCAAGACTCAGAAAATGACCTTCCCTGCCGATGTGCTGATGACTACAGTGGTTCAAGGTCAACTGTTCTCAGCTTCCATGAGCACTCTGTGACTCGATCATAATGCAGACATCAATATTTCCTGTGCAAGGGATTATTTGAAATGAGAACCCCAGGAAAGTAGGGAACAATTTCTTTTCACTTGCTTGTTCTTTAATTTTAAGATGGAATAGGTCAGAATTGATCATAATATTATACATGAAAGTGTACATTGCAGACGGACAGACTGAAAGGGATAAAATATTATTAGATTTGTTATCTGTTAATATTATATTTATATTAATATAATTATGTTAGGCAGGGATAAAATAATATTAGTCTCTCTCCTTGTCCTTATAAAAACATTCTCCACCAACGATATCATCTACTTCTTCACAGTTTCCAAAAGCGAATGATAACGTCAATAGCTACTTAAAATCACGTCACACAATTGCTGGTACTTGAACCACAATCCAGGCAGGAGAGGTGGTGAAGACTGAGGACACAAAGCCAGTCTTCCCAGGTTCAAGTCCAGCTCCTCCAGTTTCCAGTCTGTAATCGAGGGCATTTGCAGAGTTCCTCTGAAGCTCATTTCCCCTGTCGGTCGAGGGAGCAGAACTCCAAGTGTAGCCTCTAGGGACCTCCTGACAGTGTTCTCCCTAAGTGTCCGCTCCCTTCATGACTAGTACTTTGTGCCATCCACACACTTGTGCTCTGACAAGGCTCTTTCACCATGGTGACACTGGGTTCAAAGGTCACCATATCCTTAGATGGATATCCAGTCAGTGTAACAAGAAATAAAGGAGCCAGGCATGGTGGCTCACGCCTGTAATCCCAGCACTCGGGAGGCAGAGGTCGGAGGATCGCCGTGAGTTCAAGGCCACGCTGAGACTACATAGTGAATTCCAAGTCAGCCTGGACTAGAGCGAGACCCTACCTCGAAAAAATAAATAAATAAATAAATAAATAAATAAATAAATAAATAAATAAATAAACAAATAAATAAAGGGCTTGCGTCACTCTGAGGGAGGCAGCGTGAGGAAGATTTCATTAATCCATGCTCATGCTAGTGTTCTGGATCAATGTAGTAGGTATGTACTTGCAAGAAACTCTGCTCAGCAGGGAGGCCACAATGTCCCATTGGAAGGTCATGTTTCCCCACCGAGAGACCATTTAAAGGTGTTGTGAGGGGCTCATTTCAGAGTCTTGTCCTGCTGATCCAACCCTGAAAATCGATGAAAAAAAAAAAGAGATTGCAGCCAGACTGGTATCCATTTTTTGAAATAAAATATGTTCAACCTAACTGTCTCTGACACACAAACTTAGGAGAGCCAGCAATAAGATCAAAGACGGACCGAGACCAAAGTCTCAGAAGGGCCCAAGGACACACCTGCAAGTGAGATGCAAGGAATGTCAAAGCCCTTCATAAACCACTTGTCAACTCCTGAGGTCAGGAAGCCTAGTTGACCTCAATCCCAACAAAGAAACATATACCTGCGGTTTTTAGCTGGATGACAAATTTCAGGAGCAGATTGCATGACGGAAGCCTGTTTCGACCATCTACAGACAGCCCCGTTCCCATCTCAGCCTCTGCGAGACTGACCCTCTGCCCCCAGCTCCAGCGCCGATGCCTTGTTTTAAAGTAAACGATGAGCAGCCGGGGTGATCCAAGGAGGAACAAGCAGATGAGGGGATGTGGAAGCCATTCACGGTTCACAGGACTCACTGACACATTCACAGAGGAGTTCTGGATTTATGTTCAGAATGCTTGCAAGATGGGAGCTCTGCTCCGTTGTACAAGTAAGAAACGAGAAACTCATGATCGGCCTCAGAGATGTCAAGGAGAGATCCTAATCCCATGCAGCAAGACCACAGCTCAGCTCTGAGGCCCAAAGTCCAAATCACTTTCATTAGGTCAAGCGGCCTTAACAACAGGAATGACTGAGGGATGGCGAAGGGACCACCGACGAGGGGTGGACAGGCCCATCCGCGTTCTCCAATTCTCCAAGGTACGTTTGGGAGGCTCCACTCCCAAGAACCAGAGCTAAGAAAGAGAAACGAAGCGACCTGTGTCGCACTGTTCAGCATAACTGAGTTGGTCAAAACTGTAGTGGCTACATTTCCAGGCACTCCACACCCAACATGAGAGGTGGACACAGAAACAGCTGCTGGTCACCCCTGTGATAGAGGCGACCCTGCAGCCCGGGCCATCAGAGATGCCATGACTTCAAGGTCCTTGCAACTTTCTCGGTTCCACAGACTAGAAGGGACAGAGTGTCTTTCACTAGTCTTTCACTAGGGAGATGAGACTTTTTACCCCTGGGACTGCTCGTGCATTGGTAAAGGAAGCAAGTTTCGTAATATTTTCTCTAGATTTTTGAAAAGCATTTTTTTGAAAAAGCAACATTTCTGTATCAGTTATTTTCCTCACAAGGATTTAAGAAGAGACACAGTCCATCCTGGCAGGGAAGGCAGGACAGCAGGAGCGGAAGACCGCTGCAGAGGGCAGACAGAAGTGGAGCCATGTTATGAAACTTCAGAGCCCGCACCTGACACACTTCCTCCAGCAAGGCTCTCCCTCCTAAGGGGGCAGCACCCTTCTGGAACAACCCACTAGCTGGGGACCAAGTGTCCAAACACAAGAGCATTTGAGGGACATTTCACAGTCAAGCCATAATCATTTCTTAAGGCCTTCTAACCACGTTCTCTGTCAGGGACGCAGGAAACCTGTCTCTGGAGTTAGCCATTGTCACGTTTTATGATAACCTCTGCTGATATCATTTCTGGCTCTCTTTCCCGGGGAGTTGATAGGAATAAGCCAGTATTCAAGAAGGACAATGTCCAAGATGGACAGACAGACTTGGCTGGGCGAAGGCAGGAGGGAAGCCCTGGGGTCCCTGCATGTTTCCTGGGAGATGGGCAGGGGACCAAGATTGGTTCTTGATAGGGCTCGGGAGTTATACCCAAGGTGACACCCCATCTTTTACCCTCCTGCCCAGTGTGTGCACACAAGGCCACCCAGTCCTTCCTCCCCAGGAGGAGGGAGGAGGGCCCGGAAGCTGCAGGCATGAGTCTTGCAAGAGGTTCACTGAGGAGGGCGGGCAGACAGGGTGAGAGAGGAATAGGATTGTGCTTTTCACTTCCCTCACATCTGACTGAGTTTCCTCCAGAGGCCCTGGGGGAGGCAGCCCAGTGCCTCTAATCATAGGAAAATCCTGCTGTGACGCACTTGATGACCACCAGGGGGCCCGAGTCCTAAAATGGGACAATGGAGGGTTTAATGCATCACTCACCATTTCATCACTGTCTTCAGTGGTGGCTGTGTCTGTTACTTCGCGTGGGAAGGGTCTGGGTACGAGGGTCTGAGGACTCCTAGACAGTGCCAAGAGGGAGGCTCCGCCAGTCCTAAGCAAAGGGCAGATGGATGTGTGTGGAAGGCCATCTGTGTGAAATCCACCCCATCTGATGTGCAGACATCGAGCTATTGTATCTGTCCATGGGATGCTCTCCTGGAGTCTGTCTTGTGGGCAGGTGAGGACTCTTCTGTGAAAGAGACAGGTGTGTAAACACTGTCATGAACCAGGAAGTCTGCTAGGACAGGAGTGCTCTGATGGCACAGGGGGTGTGGGGAGAGGAACCGGGCTCACACCTCACAGATCACTCTGAACTGGAAACCCAAGCTGCTCCTTGGTTGACGATGACATGGGATTGTCCCTTTCTCCACACAGGAAGTTGAAAATGTAGTCACAATGAGATATTCTCCATGGATATTAGGAAGTTTGGTTTAAGGAACCAGTTTATGTGGCCATGGGGACAGGCGAATCCAGAGACCATGGGAAGGTGGGAAGCTGGGACCTGGAGAGAGCTGAGGCAGCCAGAGTAGCTTTTCTTCCAGGAACCTCAGCTTTGCTTTCAAGGCCTCGAGCAACTGGATTGAAGCCCAGACACTTCAGGGAGAGACGTCTGCTCTACTTACAGTCAACCAGCTGTAGATGTTAACTGCATCTCGTCAGAGCAACTCCTAGACTAGAGTTTGATCAAATCTCTGAAAATGAGCCTGGCCAAACCGGCTGATAAAACTAACCCATAGAAGCACGGGAGGTGAAAGAAAGAACCAGGGCTGCAGACTGAAGAAGAGCCTCACACACATACCAGGAGGGTCCGAGATGAGCTGTCAATAACGTTGCCCCACTCCCTAGCAGGAAACTGCATCCCTAAGAAATGCTCTCCATTCTCAAAGATTTACATTTCCGAAGTAGAACAAGTCTGAATAAGGCTTGGGTCTTGCTGTGTCCAGCTAGAGAGAAGCAGAGCCAGGCAAAGCCTTCTCCAACTCCATCTCTGTCCCAGGCCTTCCCTGTCCTTGGGACACTCAGCAACAGGAGCAAAAGGCAGAGGTGCCTGAGAGGGCGGAAGAGTGCCGGTGGAAACAGCATTTGATGCCCACTTTATTTGAAGGTGGTACACAGATGCCAAGACCTGAAGGGCACAGGGGGAGGGGAAGCTGGGTTTCTGGGGGACTAGCTGAAAATCCGACCTAGGAGAAGGTCCATGGTATGGATCACAGGTGTGCACCAGGCCATCTAGAGACAAAGAACCGGGTCAAGGAATGGATATCACAGTAAACCCCACAGGGCAGAAGCTGCTGGAACACGAGGCTGAGTGAGCCATCATTTTACTAGAAACCAGCCCCATACCTAGAGACAGATGAGCTAGAGCCCATGCGAGGAAACTCCACAGAGAAGGCCAGTCTGGTAGGGTGTCGGCAGGGGCCAAAGAAGGATGCACAGGACAGTAGCTAGTGGGCTTGACCACTCTCATACAACTTCTGCCCTGGGAAGGATTGAGAAAGCTACAGGCATGAGCCGTCAAGAAAAGAAATGAGTGGCCACTGCAGAGGGGATGATGACAAAATTGCTGATGAAGACATCTGTCCACTGCACCATGAAGGTCATAATTTCCACTCCGGGTCTACAATGAGGATGTGGAAGGCGTCCTAAGACCATTGATTAATTTAATTGGAAAGGCTACAATGTGCCACCCTTCTATAATGATGCCTCTCTCTGTGTTTCTTCAAAGAAAAAAAAAAAACTTCCTGGCCCTGGGATGCAGTTCCAGAGAGATCATCCATCAAGCAAGAGGTCTGGAGTTCAATCACTGGCACCATAAAAAATAAATAAATAACTTTACAAGTGCAGATAGCTTGTTAATTACTCATCAAAGGGCTGAGATGGGGATTTTAATGTTGTAGGAGCTAATGTTGATAGGGAATCCATCACAAATCAGGGTAGGATTTCCTTCTGAGATGTTTATACAGATCAATAGGGAAATGTGTTCAGAGTTTAGAAGATTCTTTTTCAGAACTTGTAGGATGACATCATTTTCCTGAAGTCAATATTTGAATCACAAAATAACACCTAAAATGGGATCTTTCGAGTGGAGCCATGCTGTTCTGTGAGGACTCTCAGAGATGCCCGAGAGCCCTGTTGAAGGGTCTGCTCAGTGAAGAATGGATCCCATGTGATGTGCAGCATAAAGATACCTGTGCTACCTTGAAAAAGACCCTCACAACTATTTTTAATCCTTCCAGGCCCAGAAATACCTCATCCAATTGGCAGAGTTCTCATAAGAAACACTTAGCCAATAGCCACAGTGAAGGCCAGGCAGTCCTCATTGTTCTGGGAGAAGACAGGACAGTCTTCCAATAACACACCAGTTATGAAGCCAAAACACATCCCAACATGGAGCCAGCACCATCTCACATGGAGACAGTATATACCTCACCATGGAGACAGCTCACACTTCACCATGGAGACAGCTCACACCTCACCATGGAGACGGCTCACACCTCACCATGGAGACAGCTCACACCTCACCATGGAGACAGCTCACACCTCACCATGGAGACAGCTCACACTTCACCATGGAGACAGCACACACCTCATCATGGAGACGGCTCACATCTCACCATGGAGACAGCTCACATCTCACCATGGAGACAGTTCACACCTCACCATGGAGACAGCTCACACCTCACCATGGAGACAGCTCACACCTCACCATGGAGACAGCATACCTCACCATGGAGACAGCAAACACCTCACCATGGAGACAGCACACACCTCACCATGGAGACAGTGCACGCCTCACCATGAAGACAGTTC
>PVHP010033369.1:0-19735 GCA_004024765.1 Zapus hudsonius
TTGGATCAATTTTTTTGGATCATTTTTTTTAAACTGTGTAGAACATAAATTTTTTCCAAGTACATTTACTTGTGAATATATTTTAACTGAGCTCTAGCTATAGTTGGCAGTGGGAACATTTTAAGGAATGTGATTAAAAGGAGAATTTTACTTGAGGACTGGATCAAAGGAAAGATGAGTTACGATCTATGGACACCAAATAAAATAATTTAACAAACATACATAGAAAGAGATGTATAGGATCAGAAATTTTTATATGAACATTTGGCTGCATAATTTTCTTGGCTCACTGTTGTCTTTTGTGACTCTCAGTGGATCTCCTGCTTAGTTTCAGAAATCGTATCCTGAAGTCTACCAAGAGCGATTTCCTACACCAGAGAGTGAAGCACTTCTGTTTCCTGAAAAACCTAAACCCAAGCCTCAGCTGTTCATGTGGGCACTGAAAAAGCCTTTCCAGCCCTTTCAGAGGACTCGAAGCTTTCGAATGTGACACTTCCCCAGTGGCACAGCTCAGAGAGCTCTGGTGGGAATGGCTTTGAGTGTGGAGGTGGAAGAAGCAGAAATACAGGTTACAAACTGCACACGAATAGGGTTTCAGAGAAAGTCAGAATATCTGCCTTTTAAATGTTGAGCCATTGTCAGTATTTTTATAAAACTCAGTTATTTTTAAAATTGTACAGATCGATAGAAAATTATAAGTTAAATATATAGTGGTAATGTTACTAAGTTTGGAATTGTTACCAAATAATGGTATTTTTATCATTGTATTTGTTGTTGGTGTTTGTAAAGTAATTATGTGAACCATCCTAGCTACTGCTATCTTTGTTAAAGAGGAGTGTACATACTTGAATAAGGAAATCAGTGGGCCCTGTGATTGTGATGGCACTGGCAGCTGTCAATCTGATTTCTCCTGTGTCAATTCCAGTTTTTGTTGTTGTGCAAAACTTCTTACTGTCCTGTACTGTGATGCTGTGTCTTTCTTTGCAGAACTGCTGGATGCTGTGACAGAACTTACTAAAGCAGTTCCTTTTTAGCATGTATGGCGCTTGTCCACAAGTGGAGTTCATTTTCATCTGCCTCCAATGGTGAAATTTGAATCTTAGCTAAAGATGGAAGGTGGAACTGGAGGGATTACAGGTGGCCTGTAATCCTTTGTTCAATCTGTTGTTTTTGTGGAAAACATAAATGAGTTTGGTAAAATGAGACTATATCCTTTATGGATATATTTTTCTTTATCCTTTTGAAAGCAAATGGAATGTAAATAAATCCTGATTTTTTTTATAGCTATGCCATGACTAGTGTGTTTCTTTTTCATATTTATTTAGATCAGTTGCAGAGCCTCCTCAAATGACTGCCAGTATTCTCACATCAGTCTTTTGTTCTGTCAGAAAATAAGGGCGATGTGGGCATTTATTGCTTACACAGAACTTTTTTAAAAAAATACAAAATAGTGGATTATAGAACACTGAGCAATTACCAAAAAAGCAGTTGTACCAAATACCCATTGGCATACAATCCTTTCTGGATTGATTTCTTTCCTTGCCTTGAATCTTTCTCTGCTGTTTAGCAGAGTGCCTTCTGCAGTTGACCGAGTGTTTTGTTATTAACAGTGGATAATGTATTCCTGTTGAGTACCATATTACATTCCAAAAAATAATACATAGGTCATTTTTAGTGTTTTAGCATTCTTAGGCTCTGACATTCTGTTAAGTGAAGTATAATCCTACTTTCTGATCTGTGTGTCCTCTGTTTTGGTAGTTTATTTTCCAGAATATTCCAAAGTATGATTGTGTTCTTTGTTTTCTTTTTTATGATAACTTACAAAAATGCACAATGTATGCTTTTGGAGACAAAAAAAAAAAAACACTATTACAGTTACCTTCTTGTTGCTGAGACAAACACCCGACTTGCAGCGGCTTATGGAGCCATGGAGTTTTAATGTGGTAGTTTGAATGTCTGAGCCCATAGACTCAGGTGCTTTGTTAAAATTGAGCTTGCAACCTGAGCTGCTAGCAGGCAGATCCCTGCTACAAAGGTCGTGTCACTGCAGGTGGATCTGAGCTCAGCACTACTAGGTGTGTGGAGAGCAGTTGGAGCTCTGGCTGAGTTTTATGGTGCTGGCTGTTGGTGATGTCTCTCTGCTGTGATGTATGCTGAAGTGAGCCATATCTTCCATCATTGATGGTCTTCCCCTGGATCTGTAAGCCTGAAATAAGCCCCTTCCTCTTATAAGCTGCTTCTGGTTGGATGTTTGTCCCAGCAACACAAAGCTGACTGCAACAGGGGCTTATGGGAAGAAAGGGTTTATTTCAGGATCATGATGGAGGCAGCTGGCTCATAACATCCTACATCCATAGCAGAGAGAGGAGAGCATTAGCACCTGTAAGCACGAGCTGAGTCCACCCCTACGTCTGCCCCTGCCTTACTTCCTTTAGCAGGGCTCTGCCTCCCAAATGCTCTACTTCTAAAACACCTGGGGCTATGGGGACATTACATTCCAACTATCACTGCCACTAAGTGTAAAACTGACAAGAGGTAATACAAATTTTCCAAACTGGTTGTGTCAGTTAACACATCCAGTATCAGTGTGTGAGCATTCCTTGTGCTTACCATTTTTACCAAAACTTGTTACTATCAGAGTTTGAATTGCTAACATATGAAAAAGATCCACTTTAATCAAGTAGGTTTTATCCCAGGGATGCAGTCATAGTTCAACATGTGAAAAAAAAATCAATGAATTTAATATATCACATAAACAGACTTAAGGACAGAAATCACATGATCTTCTCAATAGATGCAGAAAACAACTTCAACAAAATACATTATCCCCAAAGATAAAAACTTTGCAAAGACTAGGGATAGAGGGATCATTTCTCCATATAGGCTATATATGACAAATCTAAGCCAATATTATACTAAATAGAGAAATACTTGAAACAAGTGTCAAATTCATTTGTAGCAGCAAGAGGTCCAGGCACATCCATATTCTCTCTCTCTGCTTGCAAATTAAAAAAACCTAAAATATGGTTTATTACTTTATAGTCTTATTTATTTAAAATATGTTCTTGGCCTGGAGAGATGACTCAGCATTTAAGGTGTTTGCCTGCAAAGCCCAATGACCCTGATTCATTCCCCAGTACCCATGTAAAGCCAGATGCACAGTGTGGCACATGCATCTAGAGTTTGTTTGCAGAGATTAGAGACCCTTGTGTATCCATTCTCTCTGTCTGTCTCTTTTCTCCCTCTGCTTGCAAAAAAATAAAAATATTTTTAAAAAAATTTAAGCAAAAGTTAAAAAAAATTAAATGTGTAATTGAGAATTTATAGTAGTAAAGATTTGCTGGGGTTGGTTTGTCTGAAAATGTTTTCATTTTGCTTTTTTTTTTCAGTAGTTCTTTTAAGATTTTATTCATTTTCTAGCGGAGATAGAGAGAGAGACAGAGAGAGCGCGCACCAGGGCCATCCACCTTGTGGGTCTGGCTTATATGTGTACTGGGGAATTGAACCCGGGACCTTCGGCACTGGAGGCAAGTGCCTCAACCACTGAGCCATCTCTCCAGCCCCATCATTTTGCTCTTTTTAAAAAAAAAAAAAAAAAAAACAGTTTTATTGAGATAAAATTCAAATGCCATCAGAGACCCTACACGGTTCTTTTACCTTCTTTCGGCCATATGAAGATACAGTGAGAAGTCGGTTATGTGCCAAGAAGAACAGGACCATGCTGACAGCTTGTCTGGGACTTCCCAGCCTCCAGGACTAAAGAGACACATTGCTCTTGCTTATGACCCACCCAGCCTATGACACTGTGTCGTAGTAGCATGGAAAGAAGACGTTCAGAATTCAAAGTTGATATTTATTTCAGTATACGGTGGTCGCGATGATCACTTTGTTAAGTGTCTTTCATTGTTAGTGAGAAGTTGTCTGCCATTCTTAAGGTCAGGCTTAGTGATAATGCATCCTATTTGGGGGCAGGCTGCTTTTATCCATGTCTTTGGGGGCCTGTTTTGAGGGGCGTTGTCTTGTGTCCTTTTGAAAGAATTGTCCTTCATACCTGTTGGGCTTTCTGAAATTCTTTTTAAGTATATAGATTTCTCACACTCTCCCCCTCTGCTTATAAATTTTAATTCTCTCTGAAATTCCTTATGAATGTATAGGTTTCTCACACTCTCCCCTCTGCTTGTAAATTTCTAATTCTTCCTCTCTCTTTATGTGCTTGGTGATTTTTATTTACACTTTCCTTGATTTTTTTAAAACACTTTTTATTGACAGCCTATATACAATGTATCCTGATCAGAATCCCCTCCTACCACCCTTGTTCCTCCTCTTTAACCCCTTCTTTCCAACTATATTTTGATGGTATCAATTTTCCCCCCTCATATCGTGCAGGTCTTGTGTAGGTAGCAACAACCACTGTGGTGAGGTCATGAATACAATGGCTACTTCTTCGTTTGGCTCTTAGGATCTTTCTAATCGCCTCCTCACCTGGTCCCTGAGCCTTGGAGGGTGTGCTAGAGATGTCTCACTTAGTGCTGACACTCCACCACCATCACTAGGTCTTCTCCACTTTGGTGAGTTTTGCCTGTGTCATGTCTTCATTTTTGTATGCTTCCATATGTCCGTGTTGCCATCTGAATAATGTACCCAGACCTTTTTTTTTAATTGTCCATAATGAGTTACATTGTTTAGTGGGCCAATAATGAGTTGTTATCCTCAATTCCTCATTGCCCCCCTTCCCCATCTCCAATCAGCTGGATATCCTCCTCCATGAGTCGTCTGGATCAGTCCTTGTGGTAGGGGACCATGGATAGATAGCCCAGTCTTCAGCCAGGTTCTCCTGACCCAAGTGTGTTGTTACTGAGGGTTGCCAAGTCTCTGATATTCTCCCCCAGACCTTTTTTTTAACCCTTTCAGCTCACCCCTCTTTTCAGCTATTTTTAGCCTGTCAAATTCATATATCCAGTATTACAAACTTTTTATACACATTAACATCTCAAGCAACTGGGGCTCATGAAGGCTTGGCAAAGCTCGTTAACCTCACTACCTGCTATGTGTGTCACCGAGTGAGCAGTCACAAGCACTGTCTGCTGGAAAAGTCCAAGCTCCTGACTAGGAGGTTATATTGCCTTCTAGCAAGCAATGGTTTTAGATTCTTAAAACATGGTCTTAGCCAGGTGCAGTGGCATACACCTTTAATCCCAGCACTGGGGAGGCAGAGGTAGGAGAATTACCATGAGTTCCAGGCTATCCTGAGACTACGTAGTGAATTCCATGTTAGTCTGGGCTAGAGCAGGACCCTACCTGGAAAAACAAAAACAATTAAAAAAGGTCTTTCCTAGTCCATTTTTAGAACTTCAAAATTTTTTTTGCTATACTGTTTTCATTGTTCTAACCAGATTTGCAAAATTCATTTCCAGTTTCTTCTGTTCACTTTCTATAACCATATGGCTGAGTATTTTTCATTTGAGTTTTCCATGAAAATGTTGCAGCAACAGAGATAAAAACAAAAGACTTTCTTTGAACCCCTGTAGGCACAAAAATATATTCGCTCTGTTTTTAGGTATGGTTTTTAAAATTATTATTTTGATGTACAATTACTTTAAGTGTCATAGGGATTTTCCTTGCTCTGGGAGACACTGATAAGGAATTTGTCAAAATGAATCTTCCATATAGAAAACGTTGAAAGAATCCCATAGCAATTTTTCAAGGTTGAACGCAGGTTCTGTGAGCAAGGTGATGGTATTTAGCCATTTGCCATTTTGATTTCTCTCACTTCTTGTGTTCCTTCAGGGAAGTCACATCTGGGATTCTAGTAAATGTAATGGACAGATGGGTCATGACTGAGCGTGACCAGTAGCTTGATTCTGATTCCCACATCTAGAAGAGAGTTTCTGCATATTTTTATAATAAATGTATTTTTTAAAGTCTCTCTTTGAGAAATGTGTAGGTGCAGAAAGGGGATACAATATCCCACCTATTTAGAATGTCCCTGGGGTGGTTTGAATTAGGTACCCCCTGTAAACTCGTGTGTTTGAATGCTGATGGCATTTTGGGAATTGGAGGCAGTGTATTGTTGGGAGTGGGCTTATGGATATCATAGCCAGCTTCCTCCCCTCTCCAGTGATTGGCACACTCTCCTGCTGCTGTTGTCTACCGATGTTAGCCAGGAGGTGATGTTCAGCCTCTGCTCATGCCATCATTTTCCCTGCCATCATGGAGTTTGCCTTTGTGCCTGTAAGCCAAAATAAGCCCTTGCCTCCTACAAGTTGCTTTTGGTCAGGTGCTTTCTGCCAGCTATGTGAAGCTAACTACAACATTCCCTGAAATTATTTATCATGGTTTAAAGAATTAATGTAGTAAATAATTTTTGCTGTTTAATCCTTGGGAATAAAAGCCTACAAAATCTTAAGGACCTGGAGTAAAGTGAAAGTCTTCTTGCCATGAGACATGAAAAATTACAGTATTTGCAATCCTTTTACTTGTCATTACTTGAAATACCATAACCCACGAAAGATATGCCGTCTTGACATCATTGTACAGTGGATTGTTTAGGTAAACAAGTTTCTATTTCTGTATTTGCTCATGAATACCTAAGTGATATAAATAGGATCAAGGACCATATTAATAAACAGAATTTGCTAATTTGAATCAACTTGAAAATGAATATATCACTTAACTTCTCGAAATGCCGCCTGGGGTAGTTAGAGGATATAGTCATTAGTTTTAACAGTATAGTAAGTACTTCTGATGAACGTTTTATGTTTCAATGTCAGGCTAGCTTTAATATTTCTTTCAGTCTGAAGAGATAAAATGGGAACGGGATGGCACGATAGTGGATTGTAGCTAATCCAGTAAAACTGCATATTTTTTTTTTGCTCTTAGTGCATATTGTGTTACTTTATAAATTTTGTTATTTCCTGATAAATCTAAGATTTTTAAAAATTTCTTTAATGGGGATAACTTTGGAGAATTATTGGGCAAACTGTTTCATTTGAGAATCTAAAACAAATTATGTTCTCAAAATGTTACCAACGGTGCCTCTTTTCAAAACAAAAAATAATGCATTTATTTGGTTAGGTCCATTCATTTCATATAATATCTCTTGAGAAAGAATACAGGCATATAGAGTCTTTTGAAAATATATTTACTTGCAAGGAGAGAGGGAAAAAATGAGAACAGGCGTGTCAGGGCCTCTTGCCACTGCAAACAAACTCCAAATCCATGCTGTACAGCTTTTTTCTAGAGTGTATAAAAGCTTGTCTCCTGTCTTACAACCTCTACAGTTTTTGGACTGCTGGCAGGATTCTTATGGTAGTAATAACAAGAAGATCTTCTTGTGTGGTATGTAATAGATTGCTCTCTATGTTTAGTAAAACAAATAAAGCTTTATTAAAACAAACAGAGGCCCAAAGTTTATTTTCATGAGAAATAAGCAAGTTCTAGTTGATAGTTCAAACTGAAGTACTTTTATTTTGATTGCTGTATACTAATCCACATGGGAATGTGGAGGTCTTTCACTCACTGTTTCCACGAAGAACTCCTGACCTCTGGAGGGTCCTGGCAACAAACACTTTCGTGATAATTTACCCAGATAACAGAACTGTTGGCTGATAAAAATAGTTGTGCAGAATGAAATGTAGTCTCTGATGATCTGAGATCCCATGATTCCAGTTTATCTCTAACCACTGACACGTATGTCTAAATACCTATATGTTTTTAAATCAAGTCTGTTCACCTCAGAAACTACCAAAAAACTTAAAGTCAAACCATTGAGAGAAAAGTTTGAAGATTAGAACTATGTAGCTGGAAGCTTTTTCACATGAGGGCTTAAACCACAATGAGAGGCACATGAGAATTATAACAATTGACATCTCCTACTGACTCTGCATAATTTAAAAAGTAGTGGCTGGAGATATGGCCCAGAGGTTAAGGCCCTTGCTTGCAAAGTCTGACGGCCTGGGTTTGATGCCCCAGTAACCATGTAAAGTCAGATGCACAAAGTGGTGCTTGCATTTGGAGTTCATTTGCAGTGACGAGGTCCTGGCATGCCCATTCATATTCATTCTCTCTCTCTCTCTGCTTGCAAATAAATAAATAAATTTTAAAAGTAAATCTGGGTTTTTATATGAAAATTGATTCTAAGGATATCCTTTCCCCCCCAACCCTTCCTTGCCTCCCTCCCGCCCCAGTGTCTCACTATGTTGCCCAGGCTGGTTATGAGGTGACCTTCCTGTTTGTTACAGCATTCTGAGTGGCTGACCAAACTTTAACAAAATGTCCAATACACAGCATGATCAAAATCAAATTGACTGTGACTGTCTCAGCATTCTGTTAATGACCAGGAACATAGAAAACAGACAGGTTCTTCATCTCTAGACTGCTTTCTGCTCTTCACGAATCAAAATGCCAAGGATTAGAAACAATTACTGCTCAAAACTGATGAAGGTTTCGTTAGCCCCTTTGCTTTGCTCTGTTCACAAACAGCTGTATTTGATGACACACAAAGGCCCTGGGAGGTGGCTAATGGCATATTTGACTTTTCACGAGTCACCATCTATTAACAGGAGCTGATCTCCCAGTAGAGGTCAGTCTTGGGTTGTACCTTGCTGGAATGAACAGAAGTGATTCCCCTTCCTCTTTTTATTAAATCCAGTGTATTTTAGTAAGCTGTTAGTAGTGGGAAAATAAAACTTAACAATTGGACATCTTCGTAGTGACCAAGGCACACTTATTAAATATGCCTTCAAATGGGCAGTCACTGTTTGAAATGAGTCATTGCCTAAATTCAGCAGCAAAGAACTTGGAACAAATGTCTGCTTGCTGGATGAGAAAATGAAAAGCGTTGTTCACGATTTCACCTTGAATGGAAAAACTCAGAGGTAGGATAACTGTGTAAACCAGCTCCTTTCCTTGGACACACTTCCTCCAGCAACGCTCCGCCTCCTAAAGGTTCCACAACCTTCCCTAGCAGAGCCACCGACTAAGGACTTGGTATTCAGACACGAGTCTTGGGGGGGGGGGGACATTTGACTTTTTTCTTATTGCTGTTCTCTCTTTGCTCCTCTAACCCTCATTGGTCCTCATGTATTTCTTGAGCAGCAGTTTTGTCTGAGCTACTTTAAGGAGCTGTTAAAATAGTCCAATGCCAGGCTCATCAGTTACAGTGCTTGCCTGCAAAGCCTAACGACCCAGGTTTGATTCCCCAGTACCCATGTAAAGCTGGATGCACAGGGCGGTTAGTGTATGCATCTGGAGTTCATTTGCAGTGGCTGGAGGCCCTTGTGCACCCATTCTCAATCTGTCTCTCATCTCTCTCTTTCTGCTTGAAAATAAGATATTTTTAAAAATAGTCTAATGCCTACATGGTATTTGCCCCCTTTGTTCAGATTCCCGGCTATGATGCCGACACTTTCAAGCAGAAGTTATTTAGGCTGTGGGTTGTTTCTTCCCAAAAGCTAGTTAGCTCTTCCTATATTTGGAACCCTTACACTTATTCAACTTGTTGGAGCGTTCATATGATATACCTCAGGCTGTCAATGAGGGAGGAAGAAGAGAGCCCTAATTCTAGAGGGGCCTCAGCCCAATGGCAAAAGGCAACATGGAACTTTAGATGACAACCCTGGAGCCACGGGGGAGAGAGGACACTTCAGGGATTTGGAAGGAGATGGGAGCCACTGAGGAGCTAGCATTATCTGACCTCTGAAGAATGTCCATCAGCAAGGAATGGAGGATGAGGACATCTCAGAGGAAACGGTGTTGCTACCACCATCTGACATTCCACCTTGTCTTTGATGTCTGACTGGACTTTCAAGATGTGAGCAATAAGTGCACTTCAGGAACTGTGGCAGAACAGGCAAAGGAATTATGTCTGTCTGAGTAAAGATGTTTGCGACCTCTCCAATAAGGTTTCTAAGTTGGCCTCTCTTTCTGGTGTATTGCAGCCCAATCCATCCAGATCCCTCTGTTCTTTGAAACTCGGGGTTCTTTATAGATGGTGATTCCATTATGTTTCTTTTTTCAAGCTTTCATAGGGCAGGCCTGTGTTCATTTGCACACGGCACTCATAATAAAGGTTGCGGTGCATTGCTGGTGTTGACAAGAGTTGTGTGTGTGTGCGCGCACATGTGCACATTTTCTAAAATGACTCAATATAAAATGAGAATATTAAATCAGAGAATGATCCTTTTATTGTCGGATTTGAGTTTTCCACCTACAGCCCATATTCCAGCCTTCTGGGTTTGCACTGTTCCATTTCATAACTCAATGAACGCTAGAACTGGCTCTGCAAAGACATCGCCTTAGTTTGTTGCCTGAAGTGAGATTCTTAATATTTTGTCCACATGTGAACTCAGTGTTTTCTGTTAGCTTTTCTTTAATTTCCATGTGGTTAATCTACTACTGTAAGGAGACTGGAGACATATAGACTTTTCCCTTAATTGATCTTTAGTGATTTCATTTTTGTATTCAATGAACATTGCAATCACAATAAAAAATCTCCTGAAGGCTGTGATTATAGGCTGACACCACCATGCCCAGCTAAATAACCCATGCTGAATATTTCTCCACCAAAAGCCCACCATTCTAAATTTCTATGGCCCTTGGTACATATAAGTGGGGTGTGGGATTAGAAGCAATATTTGCTGTACTTAGCTGCTATTAACTTCTGATAACTATTTGAACAGAGTCTACAATGATAGTTTTCAAATTCATATTTTATGCTTCATTTATATTCTTTTAATGTGTGAATATGTATGCCATCACTTTGTAGATGATAGGGAGGGCTGCACTTGGCAGGTTTTGTACTGCTGTTCTTTAGGTAAAAATAAACTGGGCCTAGAGATTATCAAACTTTTTATAGCTTGTGGAAGATTTCTCAGAAGACAGCTTTCTGCAGTAACTCTGTGTGCTTCTGAGAACCCCTGGAACTGGCCGTTCCCCTGGAGGACACAGTCCAGTGCTTCCCATTACTAACTACTCGGATTACTCAGCAGCCTTTACAGATGCCGGTGACATTTCCACAATTCCGATTGGATACACTTGTTCAGTTCTTTTACTGCTCCACTTGACTGTGGTGACATTTTGGGGGCACTTAAATATTGGCTTCAAAACTCTACGTCTTTGACATTATTTCCATAGTAAATTCTAGAAGCTAGAAATGTTGAAAAAATACATTTCAAGTTCTCAGGAGCTTCGATTTCAATATTTTTTATTTTAATAGCTTTTAAAATACTTTCAATACAACTTATAGCAATCAGTTAATTTGCGTTTTCAGAATTCAGATATCTCTACTTCAATATTTTATCTATATCTTAAGATTACATTATTTGTAAGAGAGAGAGTGAGAGAGAGTATTGGCACGCCAGGGCCTCCAGCCACTACAAACAAGCATGGCAGATGCGTGTGCCATTTTGTGTATCTGGCTTTACATGGGTACTTGGGAATCGAACCCTGCAAGCTTTGGAAACAAGCACCTTTAACCCCTGAGCCATTTCCCCAGCCCCATATACACTTATAAGATCCACACTTCAATACCTCACCTGCAATATTTCAATTAATGTGTGACAGTTTATTTGGCAGTAATTATTTTTATTGTCAGTGCTATAGAAGTTAATGGTGTCCTAGATTTCATAAAATGCAGCATTTTATTTTGATTTTCGAAGGACAGATAATGGAAGGCGTTTTATGGGGTCAGTGACTTGTGTGTTTTATGCAGTAAGCCGGAGTATTTTCTGAACTTGCTTCTTTTCTGTCCAATTCTTTTTCCTGTGAACTTGTTCATTCATTCTCTTTAAGTAAGAGGGAGTTAAAGTATTTAATGACAGATAAAACTTTCTCTTCTGAATTTTATGTACATAACGCTATAACTGGTCTAGCCAAAGCATCTTTCAGTAAAAGAGGGTGGGGGAACGGGAAATTCTGGGAATAGGAATAGATTTAGGACTTTTATAACTAGCATGAAAAGAAGCTGAGCCACGGTCAACCTTTCATTACCACAGGCGGTTTTGAGTAGTGTGCCCAGTGTGGAGAGCTCAGTGGTGTGAAAGGAAGGAAGGAGTCTCTGAATTTCAGAGCTTGCAAATGTAGTGAAAGAAAGATTTTTAGATTTTTTTTTAGTGTGTAGACCATTAAATGGTCCCTTTAGAAGGGCCGAGATGGATTAGAGCAAGTGGAAATCGCTTTTGGTCTCATGGGGTCAGGGGCTTGACTTTTCTATACTCTTCTTGCTTTTCACTTTTTAAAAATTATTTATTTATTGGCAAGCAGAGAGAGACAGTGAGAAGAGAGAGAAGCAGAGAGGGAGGGGGTCAGAATTAAAATGGGTACACCAGGGCCTCAGCCACTACAAATGAACTCCAGATGCATGTGTGACTTTATGCATCTGGCTTCACATGGGTACTGGGGATTTGAACCAGGATCATCAAGCTTTACAGGCAAGCGCCTTAACTGTTGAGTCATCTCTCCAGTCGGCTTTTCACTTTCTAAGGGTTCTATCTCGAATGGGGATTAGAAGAGTCTAGAAGCACTTGAGCTAGTTGTCTAGCATAGTGAAGCCAAACCCAGCTCAATGTCAGCCTTTAGTCTTGGGCTTTGACCCGTGTAGGGAGAGAGCAATCAATGACCGGAGAAAGCGGGTAATGAGACAGGAACTGTCCCCATTTTTCAGTGCCTGGACTTTTCTTATAGCCCCAGAGATCCTGGGAGGTCCAAAAAAAAAAAAAAGAAAGAAAGAAAAAAAAAGCCTGATAAGAATGGAGACAGACAAGAGTGAGGAGCCTTTAAGAGCAGAGGCTAAGATCATGTTTCTTGCCCCATTTGTCACCAATACCTGTGGGACCCTGCAAGGAGGCATGGAGGATAGGGTTTTGCTGAGACCGGCAGGCTTCTGGGACTATTAAGGAAGTCGAGGCAAGTCTGAGGCCCTGATAATCGTGAGTGAATCCTGGATACTCTAGCCCCCAGGCAGGCCACAGCTGTGCCCTGAGATAAGCAGGCAATTCAAGGCCTAAACTCAGTCGAGCTGTAATAACAAACCTAAACATTAAGGTTACATTTCCTCTGCTCTATATGTCTAGAGTCAAGTAGGCCCCTCAATTTATCTATGCAAAATAGGTATCCAAAGGATACTGGCCCCTACCAATCAACTCATGAGATGTCCACAGATCCTGCCCCTACCAATCCCCTTGCTGCCTATGCTCCTACCTCTGCCTTTTTCTCTATATAAGCAACTCTTATCTATACAATAAATGAGAACTGTCCACTGCCGTGTTCTCCTGGGTGGCTATGCCCGTTGGCCTACTGCTATCCCAAGCTGCTGTCCACCCAGCTCCATGGATGAACTGGAGTGTTAATGTACAATGACCTCTGAAGTAATCCATGGACCGCAAATACCCAAGTGTGACCAGACATTGTGTTTATTTTGGGTGCTGACCAACCTGCCATTTGTAGTACCATATAATGGTGACACAGAGAGCATCTCTTTTTTTATTTTATTATCCATAATTAGATACATTTAATAAGAGAATAATGTGTTGATGTCTCCAATTCCCCTATTTCCCTCTTCCCTGTCCCTGATCAGTTGGGTTTCCTCCTCTGTGGGTAGTCTGGATCAGTCCATGGGATAGGGGATTGTGGATAGCCTAGGAGTCAACCCGGTTCCACCCCCTTTTGTATGTTGTTACTGATGGGGGGCCATGTCTCTGATATTCTCCCCCACCATGTCTCTTACAATCTTTCCGCCCCCTCTTCCGCTCAGTTCCCTGAGTCATGGTGGGTGAGTATTAAGGCTGCTTTATTGTTGAGGCCTTAGGGGCCTCTGTACTTCTGCTTGAGATTATGTTTAAAATCGTTGGTGTCTGTCTCACTGACTCATCCCGAGTTGACCGTTTGTCTGTGGTTATAGGCCTCTTGCTTATCCCATCACTGCCTGCAGGGTTCCATGTGGATCCTCCATGGTAGGTCTGGGTTGGCTCATCTCTTGCCAGAAAGACAGCTGTCATCCTGTGACTCATTGGTAGGGTTGGAAGAGCCATAGGTCTCTCGGAGCCTTCTGAAAAATACAAACAGGATCTCCATCACAGAATGAGATCAGTATAGGTTAACTGAGATATACATTTCTGAATTGGCTAGATTCAGAGGCTGGAGAGATGGCTCAGTAGTTAAAGGCGCTCACTTGCAAATCCCGATAGCCTGGGTTTGATTCCCCAGTATCCATATAAAGCCAGATGCACAAAGTGGCACATGTGTCTGGAGTTTGTTTGCAGTGGCAGGAGGCCCTGGCATGCCCATTTTCTCCCTCTCTCCTTCCCAATCTCTCTCTGTCCTTGCAAATAAACAAAAAATATGCTTAGCACAACTGTGGTTTAGAAACCTACAGAGACATATGTATAAGAAATATAAATTGCACAGTAACCAAAAACAAAGTAATTCAAACATTTGTTTCTTTTAATGATCAGAAAAATGCCAGTACAACATAGTGCTTTATTTATGTAGGTCAATTGTCTGGACAAAATTATGTTGTTATATTCTCACAGTGAAGAGAATACAATTTTAGGCAGACCTAAGTAGAGCTGCATTTATGAGGCTTAAAATGATTAAATTAAGGATCTGTGAGTATGATTTTTTCTTGTTAATTATAAGGTATTGCTAAGGCCACATGACGTTTTGTTATGCCCAAGCTCATCCAAGCTGTACACTAGGTAGGTAGTAATGAGACTGACTTTAATTTATAAACGAATAAATATTCAAATTAATTCCATCCTGTTAAAGACACAGGTTAAGAAATGTTAAAATGCACTTGGTTTAACAATGTTTCTATTGCTCACAACAATTTTTGGCATTGTTTGTCTTTTTCATACAGGAACTCCCCCCTCTTGTGGGTGACCAACCATCTTGGTATTAATTATGACCATCACTAATTTCTAAATATCTCTCTGAAGTTCAAATCTACCTTCAAAGCAAAGCAATCACCATTACATAAGTGGGCTACCAGGGACATACAGAACCAGTTAGAAGGCTCTCTCAGCATCAAGATGGGGGAATTTCCCAGGGACTTGGGAGGACTCCCAGCCAGCATGGCCACCGTTACACAGGTCCTCTCTGGTAGCACTTGGTGGTGGAATCTTGCATCTCTTCCTTTAAGCATACCTTCCCAGGCAAGGATGCTTGTGTGACCGAGCTGTGCACCAGACCCCAGTGGGTGGAGAGGTGTGCATCCTTTAGGAGGTAGTGTGGCCGAACCATTGGAACTTGCATTGCCCAGCTCCACAAACACCAGTCAACAGATGTAGGAATTGAGTTACTTTTTAAAATATATATTTATTTATTTGCAAGCAAAGTGAGACAGAGAGGAGAGAGAGATAGAGAGAGAGAGAGAGAGAGAGAGAGAGAGAGAGCGAGCAAATGGGTGCATCAGAACCTCTAGCCTCTGCAAATGAACTCCAGATGCATGCACCACTTTGTGCATCTGGCTGTATGTGGGTACTGGCAATTGAACTAGGGTCCTTAGGCTTTGCAGGCAAGTGCCTTAACCACTGAGCAATCTCTCCAGCCCCAGGAATTGTTTGTAAGCTGCACTTGATTGAGAGAGCCCAAGATTTTGGAAGACAGAGAATCAACATCTTCCCATCTGTCTTTTCTCTCATCTTTAGCTTCCAGACTTTTTGGGGAACGGGAACACAGGTAGTTAATCTCTCTAGTTTAGTTTTATCCTGATGGACAGCTGGTCAAGCTTGTCTCTGAGATCCACGATGCTGGTGTTTCTCTAAAGTTTCTTGAACTTCTCTCTCATCATCTCTCTATGCAGCAGGGTTTGTACTCCCAAGCCTCTACCTAGGTCCGAGGTTAACTCAGAACATAGAGGTACTTCGAGGTGGCTACTGAGAGTTTCACAATATGAACATGCAAGTTCCCTTCTTACAATATAAAGTAACATGTTCTTATCATATGAAGAATATAAAAGTCTGTTTCTCCTGTCACCAGCTGGACTGGGCTTCACACTGCAATTCACATCATAGAAGGTCTCCTCATAAATGTCTGTTATAAATGTATTTGCATAAACCATTGTTGATGTTCAAGCTACATCTTTAAGTTCCCATATTAATTAGAATGAGCACATATTAGTTCATAATTTAAAACACAGAATGCTGAATGGTTATTAAAAAAAGAGATTTTTCAAGTGCCAGGTATCCTGCATCATGACATGTGAAGAGGTTTGAGAGAGCCCACTGCTCTGGGGTCTCCCAGGAAGGGGACAGAGCCTTTACTTTTAACAAATTCCACCAATGGTGCCTGAGCCCAAACCCAGTGTGAGCTGATGGGAGACACCAAGGAGGAGGAGATAGCAGGAAACCATTTCCTTTTCTTCTGTTCTACCACAGAGATCCGCTTAGCACCTCTCTCCAGTTAAATTTTTTTGGTCTCATTTCAAAAGGAAAAACTACAACATTTAAAATTAAAAACCAATACCAAAACCAAGTTGGGAAAGCAAAAGTTCTGCTCTACTTGGTGAAGACTCATGTACCTAAACAGAGGAAGAGATATCTGTCTGTAGGCGCCATGATTATACAGTGAGCTCAGGAAGCTCAGGGGACACATTTTTCTTCATTTTCTTACCCACACGGAGGCTGGGATGAGGCAGCACAAAGGAGAGATGAACAAATATAGTCTCTGTCACCTTGGGATAATTGGTGATAAAGTACTGTGCATCTTATTCTCGTTCAATCAAGTCATTTTCTAATTGGCTGTCCTTGAGATGGTACCTCACTACCGGGTTCTTCATGTCTGTTTCCTTGTTAATATCTTCTGGAGGAGGGGCCAGTCTACCAAGGAGAATGATCAAATGCCCAGGCCTGTAAGTCTCCATGTTATCAGCTCATTAAAGTTCTTGTCTTTTCTTGGCTCTATGCTGGGAAGTGCTGATTACAACCCAATTTTGCAACATAGAACTTTTCCTCTGTGAGAGCCCCAGAAGTTCCTTCTTTGATAATTAGTCTCCTGCTTTGGTCTGAGTCATTAAAAATCAGTATAAGTTGCCCACACTGTGGATGTGACAAGCCCTGAGTCTGCTTCTCTGGAGCTTTCACAGCTGCCGCAGGTGAACTTTCCAGAAGCTTCTGAAGTTATCAACTTACCTTAGAGCCGAGACCTTCAAGCTTATGAAATCCATCAGAATCACCTGGTGGGCTTGTCGTCTGGGGGGGGGGGGAACTCTTCGAACTTGCACATCTAGCAGCTCCCAGGTGTCATGGTGGTTTGGGTCTGACACGACCTCCAGAAGCTGAAGGCTTGGCCCCAGGGTGGGTGGTGCTCAGGGAGGTGAGTGAGCTTGAGAGGTCAGACTTCCTGAAAGAGTCCACTGATGCACTCCTGAGTTCCTGGGCTATCGAGGTGTGGTGGGCATTTGGGAGGCAGGGCCTCCAAGGAGCGAGAGGACCACTGGGGTGTGTTCTTAGAAGGGTGTGCTCATCCTTCCTTGGGTCTGCCATGATATCCAGTCTCATTGAAGACATGCACCGAAATAAATCCTTCCTCCTTTATGTTGATTTTTGGGTATTTTGTCACAGCTAAACAAACCCAATGCACTCGGTGATGCTGACAATGCAGGTTCCAGAGTCATTCCCGGAGGTCCTCTGCCTTGGGGAGCTGTCCTGGACTTCATGGTTTGTATGTGTACATAAATATGTGCTAAGGAAAACTTTTCCCCTGGGGAGACACAGAGCACAGGCCTTCACCCTACATAGGGCTCAGATGGCAGACCGGAGTTCCACTGCACTAATACCAGTTTGCATTAATACCAGATTGGAGTTTATTGGGCTTAATTACAGAGCATGGAGACCCCAAAGAACCCCCATTCATGGAGCTCACTGTTCCTTGCTCTCTTACCCTCTGTATATCCTACCCCCAGGCCCCAAGACCTCGTGTTATTGAACAGCTGGCATGGGGGTGCCTGAATCTTGGGTGGGGGTCTGATGACCCTCCCCACACCTTCTCTTTTGGTAAAAGCTGGCAATAGGGCCCAGGATGGTGGTGCAACCCATCATCCTGTGGTGCATCAATGTGAGTTCCAGGCCATCCTAGGATTATAGATGGAGTGCCAGGTCAGCCTGGGCTAGAGTGTGACCTACCTCGAAAACAAACAAACAGCAGGCAATACTCACTTAGTGCTTTCAATGTGGAGGATTTTTGCCACTCAACTCCCTAGGGAAAAATGGACAAACCAGGGTTGTAAATTGTTAAATTCATATTTGTTAAATATCACAGGGTACATGGATTTTTAAAAAAATCTATTGATTGCTTCCATAATTATGGACAATAAACCATTATGATACCCTTCTCTTCTCTCCTCCTCCATATTTCTTCCCCCTCTCAATTAGTCTGTTTTGTTTAGTGTCATCATGGTTTTTTTTTTTTTCTCTCATGTGTAGGTATTATTAGGTACCTGCAAAATCACGAATATCAAGGCTGTTTTGCGTCTGGAAGTGTTGTAAGCAGTCTTACTCTTCCTTTGGAAGACTTTTCTTTTTTTTTTTTTTTTTAAGGCAGGGTTTCACTTTAGTTCAAGCTGACCTGAAACTTACTCTATAGCACCAGGCTGGCCTCAAACTCATAGCAATTCTCCTACCTGAGCCTCCCCAAAGTGCTGGGATTCAAGGTATGTACCACTACTTTCAGCTAGGGTACATAGTTTATATAAGGGGTTTAGGGACTATTTGTTTAAATTTTTTTTGCAAGGAGAGAAAGTGATAGAGGAGAGAGAAAAAGAGAGAGAAAGAGTGAGTTGCCACCTCCAACCTTAGTAGTAAGTATAAGACCGAATTTCTGTTTTCAAAGTAACTTTAATCCTGCATAACAAAATTCTCTCTTTTGTTTAAAATATCAATCAAATGGTTTCTTGCTAAATAGAAAAATGAGCTCCACATACATGGCAAACACACACACACACACACCCCGCTTGTGGGTTGACAAACGTGTGTCCCGGGTTTCAGCACCACTTGTCCCTGCCCACTGCCCATGGGGGCAATGATAAACACACACACACAAACACACATACACCATGTATGGGTGGAAGAATGCGCATTCTCTCTTTATTGCTCTCTTTCAGATCTCATTGCTCATGCCCCATACCTGTTACCTCATTGCTCATTGATCATATCTCTTCATCCATCTCTCTCTCACCTGCAGATATGCTACAGAATATATATATATATATAGAGAGAGAGAGCTCCTTGCCAATCAGGGAGCTATTTATTGATCTATGACAAGAACCTGTGGGCATGATGTACAAATAGCCTAATCGGGACTCCCTCCTGAAACTCATTAAGCCAAGCCCCTCTTGGCAGGCTATCAGGTGCCGTCAAAGACTAAGCCAGGTGTGCCTCCAAAGGCCCCCAAAAGCTTTCGCCCCTGACACAGTACAACCCAGCCAATATGTTAGGCGAATGGGCGTGGGTGGTGGCCACCAACAAAATTCAAGGACATGGATTGTCTGTCAAATTCTTGGTTGTTATCTGGTCTGGTAAGAGAAGATGCTGCCTGAGGCTGTTATAGACAAAGTACAGGCATTCCCACGGCTGGAAACCATGAAGCCATTGCACGCAGGCCTTTTTGGGGTTTGCTGGGGTTCTGGTATACCTTCATTTACCATTTAGCTCCAATTATAGCCTTTATATCACGTGACAAAGAAGGAAACTTGGGATTGGGCCCTGGTCATAGAGGCTGATTTTAAGAAAGCCCAGGCGCA
>PVHP010033370.1:0-19714 GCA_004024765.1 Zapus hudsonius
CACAAACAAATGAATGTGTTCTGATAGATCGATCCTCAGCTGATGGCAGTTTGGGTTTTACAACCTTGATGAAGCTGTGTTGTCAGGGGCGGGCTTTGGGGTTATAAGCCAGCTTCCCCTTGCCAGAGTTTGGCACACCTTCCTGCCGCTGTTTGCAGTGCTGTGGCAGAGGTGATGTCCAGCCCTCTGCTCATGCCATTGTTTTCCCTGCCAGAATGGAGTCTCTCCTTGAGTCCGTAAGCCAAATAAACCCATTCCTCTACAAGCCACTTTTGTTTGGGTTCTTTCTGCTGAGCAACTAGAAAGCTGACTGCAACAGTTTATTGAGCAGTCTGACAGCCCCAGATCCCAGCTACCGGTTCCTACCCTCACTGAGCTGTTTACCAAAGTGACCCATGAGGTTCCAAAAACAAGACAGATTTCTGTCAAGGCTCTTGAACGCCTTCACCAGGCCTGAGGCAAAACCCTGTTGCTGAATCAACCACAGAATGCCATCGATCAGCTTCGAGAGACCCTTTGAGGTCTGGAATGGTAACCAGCCCCCAGATGGCTGTTAGTGCAGGTCTGGAAGGCACTACACAAGCTGCCAGGGGAAGCTGATCAACAACAGCTGGAGGAAAGAGACCACTGACATGAAACACAGTCTTGTAATAATTTTCCATGTAGTTTTAATTTTTTCAATAAGTCTTGGGGTTTTAAAGTATATATGAAATATAAAGCAAGCTTAATTTTTACTTAATCCCAGGCAATGAAAGGCATAAAGTTTTGAGTTTATTGATGTTAAATATTCATTTCATATACAGATAGATAGAAGGCACTGCACAACCTGCTAGGGGAAGCTGATGAAAGACAGCTTGAGTAAACAGAGACCACTGGCATGAAACATAATCTGTGGCCATGAGTAGGCTGATCACACCTCCTACTGGGAGAGAACAGCCAACCAAGAAAGGAGCACTTGTGCAATGGAGGAGCCTGGGCCTATGGGAGACAATCAACAGCTATTAAATTCAGCCAAATATTCCACTCAGTGATGGGGAACACTTGATTGGAACTGGGGATTCAGGGAGATATACACTGGATCCCATACCCTTGGGCTCCCTAGAAAATATTGCTGCCATTGCATGTACTGAAAGCTTCTAGAGCTACTTCCCCAGATAACATAGCAAAATACATTTCAAAGCTCAAGAGCAAGAACTAGAAAATAATAAGGCAGAAAAAACTCACAAGACCATAACAAAAGAAAAACAAAAGGGCAAACAGTCCTGAGCACATAAGGATAACAAATCTGGAAAAGGAAACAACTAAAAAGAAAAAAATCTGGCTGGAGGAAAATAGAATAATAAATCATTTGAGAGAGAAGGGCAGAGAGGAAGGTGAGTTGTGTAAACTCTCTCCCAGATTGATAGGGAGGATCCAAGCAGCTGCCCTGACTCTAGCAAAGGCCACTCTATTTCTTTCTGGTGATTCATCTTGCCCCTGACAGAGACAGACCTCCTGTCTAGCTGCTCTTTTCTTTTTTGCCTGCTTTTGGTCTCTTTGGTATTGTAAAATAACATTTTATTTGGGAACACATGGCCTTAGGTCTAAAGATTTAATTACAAATATTAAACGTTTAAAAGTTTATAAACTGCTTACTCATATATTAGCTCCTCTAGGTTTCTCAATAAATCCAGGAAGCAGTTACTCTTTGGAATTCTCCAGAAAGGAATGTGAGTGTGTAGAGAGGTGCTAGAGGCCAAAGAGTATCATTAAATCAAGTACCCTCTGGAAGCACATAAAGTCAAGGAGGGTACTCCATGTGGGGCCAAAAGAAAGTTAAGGCCACAAGCCAGGAGAAGAGGAACTGCATGTCCAGATGCCTTGGTGACAGTGGGAGAATAGGAAGGCCACAGAGCAAGGAAATTGATTTACTGAGTTGGAAAGGAAAAGGGATAAATGTATATAACTCGTTCAAAAAATTTTGGCAATTAAAAACATTAATGATTGTTTTTTAAGTAGAAACTTTGCGTGGACACACCATGTATTGCTACCACCACCATTTCTGTCCTCCCTTGCCCCCATTCCACTCAGGGCCCTCCTCAATGGGATTGCTGGTACTCACCCTGGGGTTTTGGCCTATGAGTTGTGTGAGTAGCCCATCCTGTGGCTCTTACAGTCTTTCCACTCATTTTCTGAGCCTTGGTGGGTGTGTTTAAGTCTGCTTTAGTGTTGAGGATCTCAGAAGCTTCTGGAATTCTGCTTTGGTATATTTTGAGTATCCTCAGTGTCTATAGGCATCACCCTAGCACAGGTTGTCAGGCTTGCAGTGGAATCACCACTCTTGCTGATCTCACCAATTCCTCTGTGTTTTTGAATGTTCTTTTGTGTGCACACTAACCCACATGTGTGTGTAGGTGTGTTGGGTATATATTGGTATGGTGTATTATGTGTAGCATATGCACATGTAGGGTGTGTGTGTGTGTATGCGTGCAGATAACATTCTCTATTGCTCGTCATCTCAATTCCTTCAGAGTTATATTTTCAATGATAACCAGTGAATCTTGAGTTTCTACCACCTGCAGGCTGAAGTAACAGACATACTTGTTCATACTGAGCTTTTTACATAGGGGCCACTCCAGGTCCTTCCAGTACCTCATGCCTAAGCAGCAAGTGTTCTTAAGCACTGAACCATCTCCTCAGCCCTGAGTGTTTTTTTTATGGAAATTCATGCTGCCACCACAAAGTGAGGTATCTCTTTTGAAAAGGCTTTGCTAGGCAAGATTGGTAATAACATTCCCACATGAGAAATGACAAATGAGGCAGACAAAAAAGCCTAAGTACACACACATGCTTGCTGGTGGCTGCTTCAAAGCTTTATCTCTTCTGTGAAGCAATCTCCAAGCACCAGAGACTCCCCCATATAATACAAACAGTGCATTTGTACATGTCTCCAATGTCTTATATTTATTTGAATAGTAATTCTTTTTTTTTTGCAATGCACCAAAAGTATAGCATGTTTCTTTTAGTTTCCTATCTTGTCAATTATTCCATAGAACAATCAATGGTGGGTGTCAGGGATACAAATAAAATGTCACATGGAACATTCCCTGTGTTATATTCCTATCAGAATCAGATCCTGCCATTTTTTCCTTCCTTACTTGATTTAACAACACTATGCTTTGTTATAGCTGCAATGCACAAAATGCCCATGTTTCTCGAAGTCCCTTAACTCTCCTTTTCCCTAAATTTTATTGACAATTTTCATACATGTACATATTTTATCATAATCCTCTTCTGTTGTGTGCTTTTGCTCCCTATACCTCTTCCACTGAACCCCCTCTTCTTTCCAATTAGCCCCTCTTCTTTTAAGTCCTTGAACTTGCTAGTTATTTTGTGTGGAACATTCTTCCTCTCTACAACACTTTTTCAATGCCTTACCCTGTCTTCAGGTGACATGCTGAATTGTCACCTTAGTAATGGTCATCCCCACATTCCTACCCTGCCTCTCACATGCTGTTCCTGTTCTGTTTTATGCTTCTAAATGACATCTGCAGCCATCTGATGTAAACACAAATACAGAAGTTATGTCTACCCCCAACAACACACAAGCTCATTTGTTTATCCTAATTGTAGTCTGTCCCAAATACAATGCCATGACAAGAGAGATTTCACCTCTTCTTTCCAGTCTCCTTAGCCCTAGGAATGGTGTCTAGCCTAAAGAGGGGATTTCAAAAAATATTTGTTGATCAAAAGAATAATTGCATTTCTCTGAATATCTGTGCAGCTATACTGTCAATATCTCACATTGTTTTCTAAAAAATACAAACAGAATCTCCAATGCAAAGTGAGATCAGTATTGGTTAATTGAGACAACTACTGCTAGTTTGTTGAGATTTTAAAGAATGTAGTCTTTCTGAAGACCAATGGTTAGTAGGTACTTCCCCTTGGGCATGTGATTATTGGTCCCCATTCAAGGTTGCCTTGGATCCCCCTTAGAGTCAAGGGTTCCTCGCCATGGAGAAGATCTCATAGCCAATTAGCCAGATCTTGATTACCTACCTAGGTTGAGCACCACTCACTACTGCACAGATGGGAACTACTTGTCTTGTTAGTCTGTGCCATATAACACTGTGTTCTGCATTCTCAGGTCATCGGTCGGTGTAGCTTGAGGATGTCTCCTGATTTCTCTGAATATTGTTGGTTAGGTTCCCCTAGCAGCTCATGCAATGCCTTCTGGTATTACACAGGCTAGCCTTCTGAGAGCTGATTTCTTTCCTAGATTCAGCAGGGTCTCTCAGTATTGTGTGATAGAAGTCTGTGGAATCTTCAGCAATACAGTCTTATCTTTTGCTTGAGGTGGGTACTCAAGAGCTGTGACAAAAGCTTGTCTTATTTTGGGGACCATGTAGGTCACTTTGATCAGCAGCTCATTGTGGGCAGCAACTACTCACTGGGACAGGGAACCAAAAGTCAGAGTCATTTGTCCTAGAGATAGGCATTCAGCCACCCTCATTGGGGCCCTTGGTATGATACAAAGTCCCCAGCTACCTCAGGAACTTGTTATACAGAAGAAAGGATTCTGTGCATGGTGAGAGGAGAGGGTCTAGTTTCATTATCTTGCAAGCATTTATCCAATTTGGTCAGTACCATTTGTTAAAGACCTCAACATAAGACCTGAGACTCTGAAAACCCTGGAAGAAAAAAATTAGGGACAATCTCTATGAGATATTTAGAGGGAAAAATTTCCTGAACAAACCCCTGATAGCCCAGGAAGTGCAACAATTACTTAACCAATGGGGTCTCATCAAGCTAAATATCTTCTGTACAGACAAACATACCATACTCAAAGCCAATAGACCACCATCAAATTTGGAGTTAATCTTTGCCAGGAACAATTCGGATAGAGATCTAATATCTATAATGTATAAAGAACTCAAAAAATTAAAAAAAGTCAAACAGCCCTCTCACAAAATGGAGAACTGAATTCAACAGGGAATTCACAGAAGAAATACAAATGGCCAACTCCCATTTGAAAAATGTTCAATGTCATTAATCATCAGAGAAATGCAAAATAAAACAACAATGAGATTCCACTTTACACCATTCTGAATGGCAATCATTAAAATATTTATCAAAAATAGATGCTGGTGAGGATGTGGGGAAAAAGGGACCCTCATTCACTGCTGGTGGGAGGAATGCAAACTTGTACAACCACTATGGAAAGCAGTGTGGAGGCTCCTGAACAGGATGGATATAGAGCTATCACCAGATCCAGCCATCCCTTTACTGGCCATTTACCCCCAAGTTTCTTCACTGAAGTACAGAGACTTTGCTCCACCATGTTTAAGGCAGCTTGATTTATAATAGCAAAGAATTGGAACCATCCAAAATGCCTATCATTGGATGAATGGATATCAAAGTTGTGGTTCATATACACTAAGGAATTCTACACAGCTGAAAGGAAAAATGACATAATGAAATTAAAGAAAAGTGGATGGAATTGAAGCAGATAATTCTAAGAGATCACAAACAAGAGCAGAGAGCAAACTGCTGCATATTTTCCCTCATATGTGGTTCCTAACCATGTTAAACCAAACATTAAGAAAATCTGACTTTCCGGGGAAGATGGCTGACTAGCAGACACGCCATACACCTCGGGAAATAAGGGCCAGGGTTTTCAGCAGGGATCCAGGTCGTGGACACAAGCTGCGCCCACGCGCTGAATTCCAGGCACCTCCGAGCACAGGATCCGCATGACTGGAAGCCGCCAGCATGGACCAGTACTCGCAGAAGGCAGTGAGTCTTCCAGGCAGGCTGTGCCAGAACAGCTTCAGCCCGCCGGCTGCCTGAGGCTTTCATTTGGTTGCTTTCCTTGTGTTTCGGTTCCCACCATCCCGCCCTCTGTCTATCCCGCCTCTCCCGGGCACTTACGTGTCTTTCTTTTTCAACTTTTTGCCATTTTATTTTATTTTATATCTTATATTAATATTCTTTCTCCATCGGCCATCAGTAAGTAGCCCCTCCCCCGACCCTCCGGCTTCCAGCTCGTCTGCTGTGCCACTCCGCCCTTGCCTTTTTTTTTTCTCTCTCTTTCATGGGGACCAGGGGCTCCTTAGTAGCCCCTCCCCCTGCCTTCTGGTCGCCAGCATGTCTGCTGCGCCCCTCCCTTCTTGCTTTTATTTTCTTTTATTTTCTTTCTCTTTCACCGGGACTGGGGGCTCCTTTGTAGCCCGTCCCCCTGCCTTCCGGTTGCCAGCACACATCTGCCACGCCCCTCCACCCTCACATTTTTTTTCTTTCTCTTTCACCAGGACCGGGGGCTCCTTCGTACCCCCTCCTCCTGCTTTCCACCTCCAGCGCGTCTGCCGCGCCCCTCCACCCCTTGCTACTCCGTCTTCTTGTTTATTTTGGTTTTTAATCCTTTTCTTTCTTTCTTTTCTTTTCTTTTCTTTTCTTTCTCTTTCAGCCATTCAACCGGGGGTTCTTACATAGCCCCTTCCCCCGAACTCCAGCCTCCAATACATCTGCCCTGCTCCTTTTCTGCACCTGAGGAACCTATCAGCCCCTCTATCTGCGTCCAGAGACCCCAGCAACACTAGTTTCAGGGATCTCAGCAGACTCAACTCCCCGCCACTTCAACACCGACCCCATCCCCTGGGACCTCAGAACTCTGTGGGCCTGTTCCCTTGGCCTGCCTAATCTGGTGGCCCCACCCACCGTACCCACAACATCCAGGGGAACGCTCCCCCTCCCCACAACCATCAACCCCCACAGCCTGACAACTGAGCCAGTCCCACTGCCCACTGCGCTCTGCCATCCCCCACACCCACCGACCCCTGCAGATATCTCAAAGGCATTCAGCCAACCACCTCAAGTGGAATCAAAATGGGCAGACCTCAACACAAGAATATTACACAAGCTGAGGAAACTGCACCAAATGACAAAAACAACACCACTAAAGAGAGAGAGAAGAATAAGGACCAGGATGACATGACACGAAACCCTGATCATGCTGGCACAGATACTAAGGAGAACCTATTTTTAGTCATGCAAGAAAAGATGGACCAACATATTGAAAGGGTACAAAGTCAGCTTATTAGCTTTGCCACCAGGCTAAATATAATGGAGGAGAACCAAATGGATGTCAGAAGATACATATCAGAATTAAAGGCAAGCCAGCAAAATGAAGATATCAAAAACCAGCTTTAAAATGAACCAAAGGCATCAGCAAAAATAAGAATGTCTGTCAAGAAGAAGTAATGAAATCAAACCTTGAAATGAAATCACATCTCAAAAGGATGATAGAAGCAACCCAGAATGATGTTGCAGAAAACAAAAACCACATTGAAATAATAAGAATATCCCTAGAATCTCTTACCAACAGGATCAATCACTGGGAAAACAGAACCTCAGACATGGAAGACAGAAGAGAGGAGAATTCGAGATATATCAGAACCTTAACAAAATTCAAAAGAGCAAGTGAACAAGACTCAAGGGAAATGTGGGATACCATAAAAAGACCTAATCTCAGGATCATGGATATCCAAGAAGGAGAAGAAAACCAAACTAGGGGCATAGAAAATATTTTCAACAGAATCATTCAAGACAACTTTCCATACTTGGTGAGAAATAATCCTGTACAGCTAAGAGAGATATGGAGGACCCCAAACAAATTGGACCAAAGGAGGACCACCCCAAGACATATCTTAGTTACAATGCCAAACATTGAGGAAAAAGAGAGAGTCCTTAGAGCAACGAGAGAAACGCATCAGAATCACCTCAGACTTCTCCATAGAAACTTTAAAAGCCAGGAGAGCATTGAACAAAGTGATTCTAGGCCTAAAGAAGAATGGATTCCAACCTACACTACTCTACCCAGCAAAGGTATCCGTCATAATTGATGGAGGAATTAAAGTATTCTACTAGACTAATCAGCTTTACAATTATTTGAGCACAAAGCCCAACCTTCAAAAGATACTTCATGAGATATCCCTTGCAGGCAAAACAAATAACCGACTCCAGGAAAGGAACAGAGAACAAACAAGATAACACAAAAGAGATAGCAGCAACAGCTCAGATACCAACCTCAATATTCTCTACACCATGGCAAATCTCAGTTATGACTTTGAATGTAAATGGACTCAACTCTCTGATAAAAAGACACAGGATAGCAGGTTGGATCAGGAAAATGGACCCTTCCATCTGTTGCCTTCAAGAAACACACCTTATCGCTAAAGACAGTAACCTACTGAGAATAAAAGGGTGAAAACAATTTTCCAGGCATGTGGGAAAAAGAAAAAAAGCAGGAGTGGCTACACTAATATCTGACAAAATAGACTTTAAGCCAACAGCAATAAAAAAGGACGATGATGGCCACTTTCTACTCATCAAGGGAACAATACAGCAAGAAGACATCACTATAATAAATATGTATGCAACAAATGCAAGGGCCCCTCAGTTCATTAGGCATAAATTACTCAAAAGCAAAGAAGATATAGATGCCAACACCATCATAGTAGGAGACTTTAACACTTCACTGTCATCCCTAGACAGATCATACAAACAACAAACAAGCAGGGAAATCAAGCTGCTAAATGGCACCATTGACAAACTAGGGATAACACACATCTACAGAACATTTCACCCCAAGGACACAGAGTACACATTCTTCTCAGCAGTGCATGGAACTTTTTCCAAAATTGACCATATACTAGGTCATAAATCATCCCTCAGCAAATTCAGAAAGATCAATGTAATCCCCTGCATCATATCAGATAACAACACATTAAAGCTAGAAATTAACAATGGGAGAGGATTCAAAAATTTCACTAGATATTGGCGATTGAACAACTCGCTCAAGAACAATGAATGGGTCAAGCAAGAAATCAGACAGGAAATCCAGAACTTCCTAGAAACGAATGATAATGAGGACACAACCTTTCAGAACTTGTTGGACACAGTGAAGGCAGTTCTAAGGGGAAAATTCATTGCTCTAAATGCCTTCATAACAAAGACAGAGAGGTCTCAAATCAACCAACTATCCTCATACCTAAGGTCATTAGTACAGATGGAAAAATCTAACCCTAGGAACTCGAGACGCAATGAAATAATTAAGATCAGAGCTGAGATTAATGACTTGGAAACAAAGAAAATGATTGAAAAAATTGACAAGTCAAAGAGTTGGTTTTTTGAAAAAGTCAATAAGATCGACAAACTCTTGGCAAATTTAATCAAACGAAAAACTGAGAAGGCCCAAATTAACAAAATAAAAAATGAAAACGGTGATGTCACACAGATCCTGAAGAGATTGGATGCATCATCAGGTCATACTTCCAAAACCTCTAATCTGCAAAATTAGAAAACCTGGAAGAAATAGATAAATTCCTGGACTCCTACCAACTTCCAAAGCTCAGACCAGAGCAGATAAAGACCCTAAACAATACGATAACAATCACAGAAATTGAATCGGTAATCAAGAACCTCCCGAAAAGGAAAAGCCCAGGTCCATATGGGTTCTCAGCTGAATTCTACCAAACCTTCGTCATAGAACTGAAACCTCTGTTTTGGAAGCTTGTCAGGGACATAGAAAAAGAGGGTAGGCTCCCAAACTCCTTCTATGAAGCTATCATTGCCCTAATTCCCAAACCAGGCAAGGATATAACAAAGAAAGAAAACTGCAGACACATATCCCAGATGAACTTGGATGCAAAAATCCTAAACAAAGTCCTAGCAAACTGAATACAAACCCATATCAAGTCTATAATTCACCCTGACCAAGTCGGCTTCATCCCAGGGATGCAGGGATGGTTCAACATTCACAAATCGATCAATATATTTCACCACATTAACAAACTCAACAGCAAAAACCACATGGTCATCTCAATTGATGCTGAGAAGGCTTTTGACAAAATTCAACACCACTTCATGTTCAAAACCCTGGAAAGAATAAGCATAGATGGCCTATAACTCAACACGATAAAGTCAATATACAGATCTCCTAAAGCACAAATCATCCTCAAATGGAAATGACATTCCTCTACTCAGGAACAAGACAGGGATGTCCACTCTCACCACTGCTATTTTACATAGTGCTTGAAGTTCTAGCCCAAGCAATAAGACAAGAGAACAACATAAAAGGGATACAAATCGGAGAAGAAGAAGTCAAACTATCCCTCTTTGCAGATGACATGATCTTATATATATCAGATCCAAAGAAGAGTATTAGTAATCTCCTGAAGGTGATCAATGCCTTCAGCAGAGTGGTAGGTTACAAAATTAACACACAAAAATCAGTAGCCATTCTATATACAGAAGACAAACATTCGGGAAAAGACATCAGAGAAACTGTCCCATTTTCTATATCCTCAAATAAAATAAAATACTTGGGAATATCACTAACCAAGGTAGTGAAAGACTTATATAAGGAAAATATTAAAACACTCAAAAGGCAAATAGAGGAGGTTGTGACGAGATGGATAGACATTCCATGCTCATGGTTAGGGAGATTCAATATAGTAAAAATGGCAATCCTGCCAAAAGCCATCTACAGATTCAACAAAATATCAATAAAAATCCCAACCTCCTTCTTCAGAGACATTGAAAAAATAATCTCCAAATGTATTTGGAAGGGTAAGAGACCTCGAATAGCTAAAACTATTCTGAGCAGAAATAATTATGCAGGAGGTATCACGATACCTGATTTTAAAACATACTACAAAGCCATAGTAACTAAAACAGCATGGTATTGGCAGAAAAACAGACAGTCTGACCAGTGGAATAGACTCGAAGACCCAGGCTTTAATGCAAATAACTTCAGCTTCTTAGTTTTCGACAAGGGTGCCAAAAATGTGTGCTGGGCCAAAGATAGCATCTTCAACAAATGGTGCTGGACAAACTGGATAAACACATGCAAAAAAATGAAATTAGACCGTCTCCTTTCATCATGCACACAGATCAAATCCAAATGGATCAAGGACTTCAATATTAAGCCTATAACCCTGGACACTCTGGAAGAAAAAGTTGGAGGAACCTTATATGAGATAGGAGTAAGGAACAACTTCCTAAGCAAAGCTCCAATAGCCCAGGAAGTGCAACAGTCACTTAACCAATGGAACCTGATCAGACTCAAAAGCTTCTGTACAGACAAAAACAGCATTGTCAAAGTCAATAGACCCCCTTCAAATTGGGAGATGATTTTCGCCAGCTACAACACAGACAGAGGCCTGATTTCTCTAACCTACAGAGAACTCAAAAAATTAATAGCAAAAACCCAAATTGCCCCCTCACAAATTGGGGCACTGATCTCAACAGAGAATTCACGGAGTAGGAAACACAAATGGCCTTTTCTCACCTGAGAAAGTGCTCAGCATCCATAAGCATCAGGGAAATACAAATCAAAACCACAATGAGATACCACCTTACCCTGGTCAGAATGGCAATAATAAAGAAAACCAACAACAATCGTTGCTGGCAAGAATGCGGGGAAAGAGGAACCCTCATTCACTGCTGGTGGGATTGCAAACTTGTTCAACCACTATGGAAAGCAGTGTGGAGACTCCTGAATACAACTGACATAGAACTACCAATGGACCCAACTATCCTTCTACTAGGCATCTACCCACAAGATGTTACATCTCAACACAGAAATATTTGTACAACTATATTTATAGCAGCTCAATTCATAATAGCCAAGTATTGGAATCAACCCAAATGCCCATCCATGGAGGAATGGACAGAGAAACTGTGGTATATTTACACGATGGAATTTTACTTAGCTGAAAGGAAAAATGACATATCGAAATTTAGGAAAAAATGGTCTGATTTCGAGCAGATCTTACTAAGTGAACACTCAAAAGAACAGAGAATCGGACGCTGCATATTCTCCCTCATATGTGGTCCTTAAGCAGAATAACCGTGTTCTTTATGCAGACTAGTAGTAAGAAGTGAAAGGTTATGAATGAGGGGTAAGGGATGGGGGGAGGGGAATGGCTTAAGCTTAATGGTAAACCATATTAGGTTCAAAAACATAAAATCCTCACGAGCATATTGTAATCTATTGAGTAAGTAGTGAGCATCATCTGTCAAGAAAGGCCATGAGTGGTAGGGAAGAGTCTAAGCCTGTGAATAATTAGATCAGCCTGACAACCCCTGGTTCCAACCACGGGTTCCTTCCCTCACTGAGCTGTTGACCAAAGCGACTCATGAGATTCCAACAAGACAGAATTCTGTCAAAGCTCTTGGGTGCCCTCCCCAGGCCTGAGGCAAAACCCTGTTGCTGAAGAAACCATAGAATGCCATCGACCAGCATCGAGAGACCCTTCAACATTCGGAATGATATCCAGTCCCCAGAAGGCAGCTAGTATAGTGCTGGAAGACACTGCACAGGCTGCCAGGGGAAAATGATCAACAACAGCTGGAGTAAACAGAGACCACTGACATGAAACACAATCTGAGATCATGAGTAGGCTGACCACACCCCCTACAGGGAGAGAATAGCAAACCAAGAAAGAAACACTTGTGCTATGGAGGAGCCTGGGCCTAGGGGAGACAATCAACAGCTTTCAAATTCTGCCAATTTTCCACTTAGTGAGGGGGACCACTTGTCTGGAACTTGGGATTCAGGGCGATAGTCACCGGATCCCGTACTCTTGTGCTCCCAAGACAAGATGCACTACAGGGACGATTGACGGGGAGGCTACTAAAAATAGTATCTAGGTAAACCAGTAATGTGTATATTTGTTAACCTACACTGATCACACTCTCCGATGGAGATTGTGTTCGAATTTTTCAGGATGCAGCGAGAGAGCTGGGGCCCTTCTAACCCTACCAACCTACCGTAGGCCAATTCCTGAGATTCTAGCAAGAGAGGAGCCACCACAGTCAAAACGTGGAGGATCCATATGGAACCCCGCAGAGAATGACGGGAGGAACGAGGGACCCACAGCCACAGACATTCAATCTACACAGGATAAGCCAGTGAGACAGAAACCAACTTTCTTTGAAACAAAGACCCCTAAACTCACAATCTTAAAGCAGCCTTAATACTCATCCACCAAGACTCAGGGAACTATGTGGAAGAGGGGGCGGAAAGATTTTAAGAGCCGTGGTGGTGAGACTATCCAGAGGCATGGCACCCTCCAGCAACAACACACTAGGGCTATGAGGACTGGGCTGAGTACTAGGCTTTCCAGGGTCCCCTGGCACAAGGACTGATCCAGATGGTACACAGAGGAGGATATCCACCTGATTGGGGATGGGAAGGGGGGGCATTGTGGAATTGGAGATAACAACTCATTGTTTGCCCACTGAATAATGTAACACATTATGGACAATAAACATATATTTAAGATTAAAAAAAATCCTGCCCTGGCCATTCCATCCCTAGGGCATAATATTCCCTTCTGGAAATAAAGATGTTCTGGTGACAGCGGTATTGCGGAGGCACTTGAACCTTGGACTATGCACTTCCCTTTAGGAGAAGCCCATTGAGATTCTAAATGTCCTAAATGAACAATACAGTGAAAATTTGGCCATGAGCAGCATCTTTCTATCGGGTGTGGAGCAGCTAGCAAATGTTAAAAGCACCTGCAGGAACACCCAGGCACAGATCAATGGGCAAAGACTCATGATCTGTGCCAATGAGCGGCATGTGATTCTCTGCCAGAAATCCTGAAGAATGTCTTGCCCAAACCAGGCTATGCCAGTGGAATACAGCCAGTCCCTAGTTCTCCTAGAGGCTCAAGAAGAAATGTGATAGTGCTCGTGCCAAAAGAGGCAGACCCATGTGGGCATCATCAGAGTGAGATACCACATCTGCTGGGAGGCCACAGCAGGACCCTGAGCGCCAGCACTGCCATGATGGGATCCATTGTACAGAGACAATAACAGACAAACCTCAACATGAGGCTCTGTGGTGTGATAGGCTTGGGAATTCTGCAGACCCAAGGGTCCTTTTTATCTTTTTTATTTTTTGAGACTGGATCTTAACACAGACCCCAAGCTGTCCTTGAGCTCTCCTCTTGCCCCAGCCTCCTGAGTACTGGGATTACAGGTGTGCACCAAGCCACCCGGCCAAAGTCCTCCTTGGAAAGTTGCAATGATTTCAGTACTCAGGACTCACAGAATCCCACAGGAAGAAATTATGTAATAAGTGTTCCCTAATTTATTTGACCATGGAATTTGTTGGGGGAGGTGAGGGAGGGAATGCCTATTAGCATCCCCCTCTGCATAGTTTTGGGAAACACTGAACTAAAGGCAGCTGGGGAGGAGGTGAGGGCAGCTGGACTTCTGACTTCGTAGCCAAAGGGTGGGTAGAGCTTTGGCTCCTAGTTACTGAGCATCAGAAACCGAGTGCCAGGAGAACAAGAACCTCCGGGCCTGTTTGGCACATCTCTCATCCTCCCATCTTCCCCTCCTCCCATCCTGATGACTCATGTGTCCATTCACAGGAAATAGCAATGACAGAAAGATGATCCTTTTCTCTTGGACAAGGGCTTCTGGGAAGAAAACCCTACCAGGGACTGGCACTAATGACAGCAGCCACCACTGTCTTCAAAGCTGGGCGGAATGTCTTTGGCTTGTTTTGCTTTTTAAACTCTGGCCTCCTTAGAAACACAGGAGACCATCCCAAGCATTGTTCCTGCAGCTTGTATCTCTGGTCATCCCTGAGAGAAGCAAGGGACTTATTGAAAGGGTTTTATGGACCGAGATTGTCATCTACCAGCACATTCCTAGAGAGGATGTAGCCCTATGTAGGTGGTCATCCTGGGGGGAGGCTTCTAAACTCTGACCTGCAAAAGGTGAGGCAGATCATGACCTTCCCTGTAACTAGATAGACAACATTGCTGTACATCCAAGTTCAAGAGTTAGGAAAGGATCAGTCATGTTAAAGCAACCTCCTTCAGTCCAGATCTAAATAAAGCCCATCCTTCAATTCAAAAAAGAAAGAAAGAAAGAAAGAAAGAAAGAAAGAAAGAAAGAAAGAAAGAAAGAAAGAAAGAAAGAAAGAAAGAAAGAAAGAAAGAAAGAAAATCTGAAAAAAATAAAGCCTTGGAGCCGGGCGAGGTGGTGCATGCCTTTAATCCCAGCACTCGGGAGGCAGAGGTAGGAGGATTGCCTTGAGTTCAAGGCCACCTTGAGACTATAGAATGAATTCCAGGTCAGTCTGGACATGAGCGAGACCATACCTCAAAAAAAAAAAAAAAGAAAAGAAAAGAAAGAAAATCTGTCAATAAATGGAGAGATTATAAAAGGGAATGGAAAGAACTGGTAGGGATAGGAGGGGGGACTCATACAGTGAACTAAACTAATAATTAATTAATACCATAAAACCCTAGCTTTTATACAGTAAGCTCCTAAGGAAGCTGAGGACACCACCAGGTAAGAGGGGCCATGAATATAATGGGAGTAAGCCTAACCTCAAGAAAAATTGCTCAGGCCTGCATCTCCCTGTCCCAGTTATTGGTTCCTTCCCACACTGATCTGTTGATCAAAAAGATTCATGTGGTCCCCAAATCATGATGGACTTCTGGCAAAGTTCTTTAATACCTGCCCCAGACCCTGTTGCTGAAGAAACCACAGATCATCCTCACACAACACCAAGAGGTCCTGCGACATCCAGAATGGTAACCAGCTCCTAGATAGTAGCATGTGTAGCACTGGAAGGTGTTGCATGAGTTGCCAACAGAAATTGTTCAATGATATTTGGAGAAAGCAGAGACCACTGGTAAACAATATGGACAGTTCACAAGAATGCTGAACACACTGCTGTATGGAAAAGAAAAGCAAGTCAAGAAATGCTCATCTGTGCAATAGTGTCACTAAACTGAGGAGAGTAATCAACGGCTTACTGATAGTCTAAGAGATCTGCTCAGTGACAAGGAACCCTCAACTGGAACTGGAATCCATGGCAAAATCCTGTGGGGACCAAGAAGGTGGGCTCTTAGGGGAAATTCCCAATATCAGAGAGCTACAGAGAGGCTATACCCATTAGGAGCTAGCCAAAATAGCAACGTTGACTTGTTTAACCTATATTGATCTCATTCTCCTAGGGAGATTCTGTTTGTATTTTTCAGAAGGCAGTGAGAGAGCCGGGGACAACTCAATTCCACCAACAAGACATTGGATGATGGCTGACATCCTGGCAGGAGACAAAGTACACAGTGTACAAATGAAGCCTATGAGAAAGTGACAAACAGGAGACAAATCACTACAAGAAGTCTGATAACCCATGAAAGGTCAATGGAGACAGACACCAATGATACCCAACAACCCAGGGCAAAGATGCAGAGATTCTTAAGATCCCAACAACAAAGCTGACTCAAAGCTCATCTACCATGACTCAGAGAACAGAGTAGAAGAGGGGGTAGAAAGAATGTAAGAGCCATGGTGGGGAAGAATATCCAGAGACATTGCCCCCTTCAGCAACAATACACAAAGGGGGAAGAAAAAAAGAAAGAAAAACTGACTACCTCTGGTGCAGTTCATAACCCCCTAACCTATGAGCAGATCTAGTATGCACGCCAAGGAAGTACCCCTGTGGGTAGGGGACAGAGAGGAGGGAAATGGAGACCCATCACTAGATTTTCTCATAGAATGTATATGATTATTCATAATAAAGAATTTTTTTTTAAAAAGAAAGGATTCTATGGAGTCAATTTATTGTGAGTTTAGGTTAGTGTATATCTTCCCCATCTGTTCCATCCCCCAGCCTCTAATTCCTTTCCTTTGTTTGTCTCCTCAATCACATGACATGCAAATGTTTGCTGACACTATGTAAACATTTTTCCAGGAATATCAAATGATTTCTTATAATAAATGAAGAAATGGCACAAGTTATTCATAAATATTTTAAGTATTTTGGGGGGTATTTCAAAATACAAATCAAGAAAAACACTACCAAAATGATTTCTACCTAATCATGAATGTTAAGAATAATCATCTACTGAAAATTGCAGAGCAGTAAAAATGGAAAGTGTTTTATTAAATTGAAGTTGACATTTAAGAATGTGAGAGTTCTTCAAAGAAGAAAGTTGTGACAAGATGAGATGCTCTCGACCTTTGTAAAAAGTGTAAGGTTAGCAGCATTCCTCTAATTAAAAGTAAAATCAACAAAGCAGACTTTTTAAGGCAGTGAGTAGAATATGGCTGACTTCGAAGTGGTTTTTGACCTGAAAACCAAATTATTTCTATGAAATGTGTAGGATTCAAGTATAAAAATAGAGAAATTGAAAATGTGTATTTGTAGCTCAATTTAGCTAGGAGGGTTATATTTTGTACATTAGCCATAAAAGATATCAAGATATCATTAAAGATATCTTGGGGCAAAATGATCTTCTAAAAATTGTGGTATTTTAACCAATTGTTCCATGTTAAAATAAGACATAAACACATTGCATGATCCACCAACAATACTACTGCTACTTACACACTTACTTTTCAAGGTTTCAAACAAACATCTGTGAATGTAAAAGTGGCCATATATGAGAAATAATATTTTTTCTGAAGTACAAGGTTTATAGAAAAGGGAAATAAATATGCCAGGATGTGACTGGGATGCAAATATATTGAGAATGAAATCCATAAAGAGAAAACTGAATCGTTCTATTTATTCTCAAATGGTAAAAAAAATAAAGAATACACATTCATTTTCTTAAGTAGAGCAAATTGGGAAATGATTTTCAACAGCCACAACTCTGACAGAGGCCTAATTTCAAAAACCTACAAAGAACTAAAAAACATTGATAACAAAAACCCAAAATGCCCCCTCACAAAATGGGGTACTGACTTCAACAGAGAATTCACGGAGGAGGAAACACAAATGGCCTTGACTCATTTAAGAAAGTGCTCTGCATCCTTAAGCATCAGGGAAATGCAAACCAAAACTACAATGAGATACCATCTTACCCCTGTCAGAATGGCAATCATAAAGAAAGCCAACAACAATCGTTGCTGGCGAGGATGCGGGGAAAAAAGAACCCTCATTCACTGCTGGTGGTATTGCAAACTTGTGCAACCACTGTGGAAAGCAGTGTGGAGACTTCTAGACAGAATGGACATAGAACTACCAATGGACCAGTTATCCCTGTACTAGGCATCTACCCGCAAGATGCCACATCTCGATGCAGAAAATTTTGTACTGAAGAATCCATTTTATAAAGCAGACTCCATTGTATAAAGCAGACTCCATTTTTAGACTTATTTCCCCCTCCCTAAAGAATGTCTGGTCATAAAGACCAGGGAATAAAAAAAAAAAGACACCATATAAGGAAGCATATGGCTGTCCTGGAATGTGGGTTGGCCCTGGGATGTGGCTCCAAGGAAGTAACTAATCAAGAGGCATACAGACACAGGAAAGGAGCCAATAGAAATACTACACACCCTGTGACCTGAGCTGTATTATAATTAGATAGCTTCTGTCCATAAATACCCTGCTCCTTTGTTCTTCGGGGCTCCATCTTGCCTGGACATTCATCTGCCTGCTTGTGGAGCCCAACTGCGCAGCTAAAGAATAAAATCCTCTTGCTTTTGCATCTGCTGGTATGGTTATTGGAGTTTTGGGGTACGTTCTCATGAGAGAGGCCTTGGGGTTCTTTCAGTACAACTATATTTATAGCAGCTCAATTCATAATAGCCAAGAACTGGAATCAACCCAAATGCTCATCCATGGAGGAATGGACAGCAAAACTGTGGTATATTTATATGATGTAACTCTACACAATTGAAAGGAAAAATGACATATCGAAATTTAGGAAAAAATGGTCTGACTTTGAGCAGATCTTACTAAGCGAACACTCAAAAGAACAGAGATTTGAACGCCGCATATTCTCCCTCACATGTGGTCCTTAACCAGGATAACTGTTTTCTTTATGCAGACTAATAGAAAGAAGTGAGAGGTTATGAATGAGGGGTAAGGAAAGGGGGAGGGGAATGGCTTAAGCAGGAGGCCAATCCAAATTAGGTTCAAAAACATAAAATCCTCACGAGCATACTGTAACATAAAAAGTAATTAGTGGGCGTCAACTGGCAAGAGGGGTCATGAGTAGCAGGCGAGAATGTCTAAGTCTGCGAATAATTGAGCAATCTGAAAGCCTCGGGACCCAGTCACCGGTCCCTTCCCTCACTGAGCTGTTGCCCAAAGTGACCCATGAGGTTCCAAAAAGAAGACAGAATTCTGTCAAGGCTCGTGAACGCCCTCCCCAGGCCTGAGACAAAATTCTGTTGCTGAAGAAACCACAGAATGACATCGATCTTCATCGAGAGTCCCAGCGAGCTCTGGAATGGTAACCAACTCCCAGATGGCAGTTAGTGAAGGGCTGGAGGGCACTGCACAAGCTGCCAGGGGAAGCTGACCAGCAATAACTGGAGTAAAGAGACCATTGACATGAAACATAGTCTGTGGCCATAAATAGGATGGGAGAGAACAGCAAACCAAGAAAGGAGCAATTGTGCAATGAAGGAGCCTGGGCCTGGGGGATGTTGGGGACCAAACAGCAGGTTGCTATACCTAACCGTTCCACTTCAGCAAACTTCACTGCTCCCAGGCATTGTGTAAAACAGTAAGTTCTCACAAAATGTACTTTTAGATTAATTTCCTGGAACATGATATTGTTCCTGAAATTTGTTGTGTCAACGGACTGCCTAAGCAACCAAAACTAAGGACTGCCTAAGCAACCAAAACTAAGCAACCAAAAATTTTCCACCTTCCCCTCCCCACCTTGCTTTACAGTATAAAAGT
>PVHP010033371.1:0-19672 GCA_004024765.1 Zapus hudsonius
GAGACTCGGGGTTCCTCCCTGGGTGAGACATGGGGTTCCTCCATGGGAGAGACTCGGGGTTCCTCCCTGGGTGAGACATGGGGTTCCTCCATGGAAGAGACTCGGGGTTCCTCCCTGGGAGAGACATGGGGTTCCTCTAATGGAGGAGCTTTGGTCGAGAACTTTTCACAGAACCCCCACTTTGGATTTTCTCAGAATGTTTTCAATCAATCTTTGAGCTTGCACCCCAGACTCTTACAGAGGTGACAAACTCACGTTAGGGTTTGAAGGTCACCCCACTTTCTTTGGTTCCAGGGCAGATGTTTCATCGGCAAGTGCCTTCGTTTCTCACACAATGATGGCATCCGCTTCTTAGAGGACCCCAACTCCTAACACACAAGTCACATCCCATGTGCATGTTTGTGATGTTGTCAACCTCACAGGCTCTAGAATTATGTCGTACAGAAATCTCTAGGTATGTCTGAGCGATTCCTTAGATCAGGTTAACTGAGATGGGGAGACGCACTCTAATTGTGCGTGGCAACATTCCTTGGGCTGGGATCCAAGAGAGAAGAAAAAGAAGAATGACACACATGGGCTCTCTCTCGCTCTGTCTCTGTTTCTGTCTCTGACTCTGCCTCCTGATTATAGAAGCAATATGATCAGCTGCCCAAAGCTCTGCACCATGTCTTTCCTGCCATGATGCATTCCTTGTTCCCTCAAACTGTGAGCCCAAACCAGCCCTCCTCTAAGTAGTTTTTGTCAGGAACTTTACTGCACTAGCAGCAGAAGGAGCTAGTATAATGTTCAAATCCATTATAAATGGCCAACCTCTTAAAGTGGTGGAAGAACCCGAGGTTTTCTTTCTTTTTTTAAAAAAATATTTTATTTATTCATTTTCAAGCAGAGAGAGAGAGAGAGAGAGAGAGAGAGAGAACCAGGGCCACCGCCTTGTGGTTCTGGCTTATGTGGTCCTGGGGAATTGCCTTAACCACTGAGCCATCTCTCCAGCCCAAAGAACCTGAGGTTTTCATGAGGAATGAAGAGGTGCTCCACTCTTTCCCCATCACTTCCAGGGAGAGTCTCCCGGTAACTCACAGGAGAATTGAAACCAAGTGAGCAAGTGATTCTAGTTCTTCAATTGTTTTTCACGGTCCTGTTGGTTCACGTCGATCTTGGTTTTAGAGAGTGGTGCTTTGCCAGCAGCTGGGAAAGTCCAAGAGTAAGAAAGTGATATGTGTGCTTTAATGCAAGAATGGAAGCAATGGAAGAGAACATATCGTTCATTAAGGGAAAATACAAGGGAGAGAGAGAGAGAAGAAGAGAGAGAGAGAGAGAGAGGAAGAGAGAGAATGCACCAAGCTTTTTGTGTTTCATAGAGTTTTCCACATTCTCTGAAAATGCAAACTTTCCAAGAAAGATTGTTAATAAAGAAAAGAAAATCACATTGACCTACTTTATTTTTTATTTTTAATCTTTATTGTCCAAAATTAGATACATTGATTGAGTAAATATTGTGCTGATATTCCCATTTCCCTCCCCCACCCCGTTCCCAAACCCCTGGGTATCCTCCTCGGTGGGCACACTGGATCAATCCATGTGGCAAGGGGCTATGGATAGCACAGGAGGCATCAAGGTTGCCCCCACTTTATGAATTGTAGCTGAGGGGGGTAACGTCTCTGGGTGATCTCTCCCACCTTGGCTCTTACAATCTTTCTGGCCCCTCTTCTGCTCAGTTCCCTGAGTCATGGAGGGTGAGTTTTAAGTCTGTTTCATTGTTGTTGTTGTGAACTTAAGAGTCTCTGTGCTTCTACTTTAAGTTGTGTTGGTGTCTGTCTCACTGACTTATCCTGGGTTGACTAATTGGCTGTGGTTACAGGTCTCTTTCTTGCCCCGCCACTGTCTCAAGTGTTTCACTTGGTTGAATGAGTTTGCAATTATTTCTTTATGGTTGCCATTCTGACTGGAGTGAGGTGGAATCTCATTGTAGACTTGATTTGCATTTCCCTGATGATTAAGGATGAAGAGCACTTTCTTAAGTGAAAACGGGCCATTTGTATTTCCTCCTCTGTGAATTCTCTGTTGAGATCAATGCCCCATTTGGGGAGGAGACGGTTTGATTTTTTTGTTGTTTATTTATTTATTTTTTTGAGTTCTTTGTAAGTTCTACATATTAGACCCCTGTCTGTGTTATAGCTGGCAAAAATCATCTCCCAGTTTGATGGGGGCCTATTGGTTTTGAGTACGGTATGTTTGTACAGAAGCTTTTAAGCTTGATAAGGTCCCATTGGTTAAATGATTGCTGCACTTTCTGGCCAACAGGAGACGTGCTCAGGAAGTTTTCCCTGCTCCTATCTCGTGGAGAGCTTTAGAAGTATCAGCTTTTCATGTTCTCTTCCTCAAAGCAAATGGAACACCGATAGACAGAACTGGTGGCAGCATAATTCTTGGGGAGCGTCCATATGTAAATCAACATGAGAATTTCTGTCTACATCCTAGCGTAGCATGATGTAGTTTCAGACACTATGTCTTGCTGATTACCACATAAGTCAACCGCCACATAAATTATCTTTATAAATAAAACTGCATACACATGCAACATTGAGGACGCAGTAATAAATCGGCCACGACTCCCCGTCTTCAGTGGCGCCAGTTTATCACTTCCTGTGGCAAGTTGGGACTAAGGGCACCTTGGTGAACGCCTTGACTAATCTCCTATCATGATGCACCTCGTATTTCAATGGGAACTGGCACAGTAGCTTCTGGAGGGAAGAAATGTGCTTCTTCCTCTGCTGGGAGTCCTTTTGCCTTCCTGCCTACAGTGAACCTAAAAAAAAAAGGAATTTGGGAGAAATGTTAAGCAACCCAGCCTTGAATAAAACACGTCAAGATTAATTGCTGGTTTCACTCCTGAGCTATGTTTCTGAGGATTCTCATCTTATTAGATACGATGATTCATATTTCCTTTCCTGGCACGACATCTGCTTCTCTGCACCTATCCTCATCAATAATGGAGGCAGCCATGGGTTCTGCTAACTCAGGACTTGCTCAAAAAGCGCAGAGAATATCATCCTTTTAAGAAGCCTCTTTGATCGTGGGTATCTTATATGTTAGGCGTTTATTTCAGGCTTTGCGACTTGGGTTCTGATTCTAGACCACAAGGAGTATCGGAATACTAAACTTGGTTTTGAATTTTTAATAACTCAAATTGGAAAAAAATGTTCATGTGAGCTTCTGAACATTCTTGCTCATGTTCCTTTCTGTGTTGACGCTGAAGATTTTGTCTTGAAATAATTTCTTGGCGTTTTCTTCACACATTGCTCCTGTAATGGAGCCTGAGAAGGGCCGATTCAATGTCGATTCCAATCATTCGTTTTCTTCATTTATATTCCACAAATCTTGTTTTTCTGGCTTTCCTGGTAGCAAGGAAAGAGGGGACCAGCGGCTGACTAGACATTTATAAACTTATCTTTTGGTTTGGCTTGCCTGAAAAGTTTTGGGGTTCCTCTGTACAAAGGGGAGAGAGAGAGAGAGAGAGAGAGAGAGAGAGAGAGAGAGAGAGAGAGAGAGAGAGAGAGAGGGCTACTTCCTGTCTTCCTGTTTCCTGTTTTGGGAGTAGATATGACAGTGGAAATTACAGCAGGATACCTGTGACACTGAGCTTGAAAATCGACCTTGCTGTCCCTGCCTTCACTCAACCTCTGAACCATTGCCAATATCCTCCTACTTCTGAACCTGGGTCTCTTCTCTATAGCAGCAAATGGGCAGAATGACTCACCCTGGATACAGGGCTAGGAGTTAGCTTTACGTTTGGACCTCAAATGGCCTAGTTAACAGGGGAGCTTTCATCTGAAATAAGACCTAAACAGCAGTGCACCAGTAAAATAGTTTTTCTTTTAAACATTCTTCTTAGGAACCCTTATGACAACCAATAAGGAGTCAGCAAAAAAGAAAAATAGAGAGAAGGAAAGAAAGAAAGAAGAAGAGAGAGAGAGAAAGAAGAAAGGAAGGAAGGCAGGAAAGAAATAAAGAAATAAAGAAAGAAAGAAAGAAAGAAAGAAAGAAAGAAAGAAAGAAAGAAAGAGAACTGAGATCAAAACCAGGGGCTCAGATTCACATCGCTAATGAAAGCATAACAATGAACTTGAGCTTTTCGGACAGATGTTGAAGGTCTTCTCCACCATAGAGGTGGTCTATTCGGAGTTTCCTAGGAAAGCAGCATGAACTCAGACCTGTGCTGCTTTCTGACAACCTTCTCAAAGCCGTACCTTCTTATTTAGCTTCTTCTCTCCACGTAACTCACCCAAGTCCTACCTTGCTGATATATGCACATGTGCTCGGACATATCTCTCTGGAAGTAGAACTGAATATATGACCATTCATTTAATATTTGTCATATTGCTTCTCTTCATGTTTGGCTCTTGGATTTCATCCCATGCTTCCAGAGGGCAGAGAAGGCATTTCCCACCTAGAGCCCTTACTTGTAGTAAACACCTGAAGAGAGTTGTTGAATTTAGGAGCCTTGCTGTAGATGATTCTAGTTTTGATCTCAGTTCTTTTTCTTTCTTTCTTTCTTTCTTTCTTTCTTTCTTTCTTTCTTCCTTCCTTCCTTCCTTCCTTCCTTCCTTTCTTTCTCTCTTTTGTTCTTTCTTTCCTTCCTTCCTTCCTTTCTTTCTTCCTTCCTTCCTTCCTTCCTTCCTTCCTTCCTTCCTTCCTTCCTTCCTTCCTTTCTTTCTTTCTTTCTTTCTTTCTTTCTTTCTTTCTTTCTTTCTTTCTTTCTTTCTTTCTTTCTTTCTTTCTTTCTTTCTTTCCTTCCTTGCCTTCCTTCCTTCCTTCCTTCCTTCCTTCCTTCCTTCCTTCCTTCCTTCCTTCCTTCCTTCCTTCCTTCCTTTCTATCTCTCTTCCTTCCAACCTGATGGGGCCGGACACACAGTTCAATGGTAAAGCACTTTCCTAGCATTGGGGAAGATGTGGATTCAATCCTGTCAAATCAAAATTAATAAAGTAAAGAAAACTCTGTAAAATACATAAAATGCTCTTAGCATTCTCAGTAGGAAATCACTGAGATTTAAAATCAGCAAAGAGGAATGTGTGCCAATGTGATTAGATCATTTATGAATAAATTCAAATGACTCAACTTCAAACAAAATCTCTCCTGATATTAAAAAAAACATGTAACTTAACGTGACAAGATTCTATTTAAAAAGTTTTCTCTTCTTCCATTTTACCTTTGCATATGTTTAATCCATTTTGATATTTGTTATTGTTCACAAGTAGTAACGAACCATCTCATTAGCACTTATATGATCATCAATGATTCCCCGTGGAATTTACCATCTTTTAAATTTATCCACCATGAAGTTAAGACGTGTTGCTTCTAAGATTACATTGTCAAGGGGCAGGAGGTGTGCCACGGGTCCACACCGCTTCGAGAGCGCCTGCTGTCTTTTCTGAAGAGATGTGGACAAAGGCTGTTCACCTCAGATCGGGCAGTGATGACAGAGCAGAGGAATGACTCCACTGGAGCTCAGCTGAGTGAAGCAGTGAGCTTGGAAATGTCACCTGAACAGAATGGCTGAGAGAGGCTAGAGGCGCCTGAAGAGGCAGCCCAGAGGGAGATCCTCACCAGAAAGCTCGGCTCAGGGCAGAAGAGCACTTGCAGAAGCTGGATCCCTAGTCAGAAAGTCTCCTCTCCCAGCAGTGTCTACTGCTTCTGTCACCTTGGACAGGGCCCTTGTGAACCTTCTAAGTTTTAGGAGCTTCCTGAGCCTGGTTTAAATCCTCATCCTTGTGTTAGCTTCCCGAGTTGTTTGAATGAGCCTGGGCTTCAATTTGGAGCTTTCTAAAGATCCCCCTTCAAGGAAGAACTTTAGGACGAAATGTTTCAAGTTGGTGGAAGTTGTTATAGAAGATGACTTGTTTCTTCAGGAAACCAATCATGGTGGTTTTCCTCCCTTCAATTTGTTGGATATGTGACCCATATTCCTCTAGAAAACAATGGAAGCAATTTTTTTTAAGATTTAGAAAAGAGAGGGATAGGAGAAAATAGTTTCTTAAAATCTGATGTCCAAAAGAAAATAAAAAGGACAAAAATAAGATGTTTTGGTACCAAGGTGAGGTAGAAACTAAGGATAAGTTTATCTGAGTAGCTCTGGTGTGTTTGTAAGGATGGAGGATCTTACCGTTAGTTTGCACTGATAGTCAAACGTAATCAGCCATGACATAGAACATGTCTGCATTTTGATGAAAACCCGTAGCTAGATAGTGGTAGCTACTCTTATTGAGTATGTCGATTTGCTGGTCCTGCCTGAAATGCTGTGTGTGCAGTTCTCATTTCATTCTCTCCATCACCCTGGAAAGAAGAAACACGGCATCCCAGGTTGGCACTTAGTATGTGAGAAAACAGCCATGGCAGAAAGTAAATGATTTTGTGCCAAAGTAGCACTTACTGAGGAATGATATCAGAATTTATGTTAATATCTATTTACACAGTTGCCAAAGCTTATGGGCTTTGCGATGCTCAGGTAGAGCTGCTTCTGATTACAAAAGAGAAGATTCTGTATATTTCATTTATCATCTTCTCTAGGAAGTCGGAGGATGCAGGAGGACACAGCGGGAGGTGGGCATTTCTTATCCCTAGATAATTACCTGAAACCAATAAAACTCTATGAAGAACTCTTATCAAAGGATAGAACCTGGGGATGGAGAGATGGCTCAGCCATGAAGGCACTTGCCTGCAAAGTCCAATGACTGGGGTTCAATTCCCCATTACCCACATAAAGCCAGATGCATAAAGCGGCACATACATCTGGAGTTTGTTTGCAGACGCTGGGGGTCCTGGCACGTTCATTGACTCTCTTGGTCTTTCTTCTCTCTGATTGCAAATAAATAAATAAGATTTTTAAAGGATAAACCTTTTGTGAACCTAGGAATTAGGGATTGAATTACTTCACAGCCTCCTTTGAGAATGATTGATAAGTAACTGAAAATACATCTCATAATTTTATTATGTCTATATGTATTATATTTCAAACTTGAGTTGCTCTAGGGGAGAGATTGAATTTGTTAAGACTAATAATTCCATATGAAGTCAGCCTCATTTTAGATTCTTTGTTCTTTTATCATGTAACTAAAATAAAATGGGTAATGTTCCAATTCATAAATATGCATAGATACCCATTACAGGGCTTATAACATTCAGCGTAGAATTTTCAGGTAAAGGCTGTCTTTTTCCCTGACTCTGTTCTATTAGTTCTGTACTAGCTTTTGAGATTTTAGGAAAGAGACGAACATGGAAATATACAAGTAGAGCAAATTCCGCTTTTTACTCTGAGAATGCAGCAGGCTTGAACCAACCTCCTACGGCTCAATACATATCCGTGAACAGTGGGATAAAAATGAGTTCTTTAAAGATGTTCTCCTAGATGGATGAATGCTTTAGAGTTCAGCAGAGTTACTCTATGTACAAAGCAATCAGGGGTAAAGAAACTCCCCTTTCCTTTTACAAAAGAATCAAATGGATTTTGTATTTCTGGAGACCTCCTTCTAAAGGTTTTTTATGTTAAATGTCTCAAGATTTTCTTTAGACTTTTGAGATCCTCAACAGGCATTTTCCAGCTACTTAATAATCCTTCATTTTTCAGAGAATAGACACCCATAATAATTACATAATTGTTCCATGTCTGTAGTTACTGATAAAAGATTCCATACCTATTGAAAAATACTTTTCCCAGTGAATATTCTCTCAGTTCATTTATATTTCAAATTAGACAAAAACATGTATATGATATATACAAATTTAAAATACTATTTAGGTAACACTGAAAATGCTATTTAACTCTACTTCAGGTCAAGAATATAAAGGATAAAAGAATAGGCTTTCACAGGATGATGGCTGATGTCCAGGCAAGAGATGAACCACTCCTGGCCTATCGTGTAGACCCCAAATGAAACCTATGGGAAAGTGGTGAGATAAACAAGAGACCAATCACCACAGCAAGCCAGAAAGGTCAGTGGAGACAGATACCAATGATACTCAACACAACCCAAAGCAGAAGTCCAGAGACACTTAAGACCACCACAACAAAGCTGCCTCAAAACTAACCCACCATGACTCAGGGAACTGAGAGGAAGAGGAGGCAGAAAGGATGTAAGAGCCATGGTGGGGGAGAATATCCAGAGACATGGCCCCCCTCAGCAACAACACACAAAAGTGGGGGGAACTGGCTACCTCCTTTGCTATCCATAACCCCCTACTCCATGGACTGATCCAGTACGTCCAACTAGGAGGACCCCCTGTGGGTAGGGGACAGGGAGGATGGAAATGGGGGTACCATCATAAGATTTGCTCATAAAATGTATCTAATTATGGATAATAAAGATATCAACAATAAAAAAGAAAAAAAAAGAGCAGGCTTTAAGGTCAGAAAGGGTATGCAAGTTACTCCTCAAAGGTATGTTTTGGCTTCTCTAGAATGAGAGATAGTAATTCATATCTCACCAGGATTTTGTAAGGAATATTACAATCATCAAGGTAACCCAGTAATATAAATGTTCTCTTAAACAATGGCCTTCGGTTTCTCAGTACCTTATGATATTTAGTGGAATTGTTTACAGTTTACTGCTTAAACTCACTTTTTGTGCTTAAGTTTTTGGATACCCTGAACTGGACTTTGGTTTCCACTTCCTCTAGCCAAGTCCTCTTCTGGAAGTGACACACAAGCCTCTGTCATCTGAATACATAATCCATCCAGTTACACAGGTCAAAATTCTAGGGAGTTGGTAATTCTTTTTTTTTCCCTCATTTTTCCACAAAGTCAGTTACCTCCATCTCCAAAATGTAATTCTTTATTTATCAAGTAGAAACCTTGTATGAACAAGTCATGTGTGGGTACCACCATTTCCTCCCTCCCTGCCCCCATTCTAGAGGGTCCTCCTGGGTGGGGTTGCTGGAATACACCATGGGGTTGTGGCCTATGAGCTGTGTGAGCAGCAGTCAGTCACTGGGTGGGGGGAATGTCTCTGGATATCCCCCCATGGCTCTTACAATCCTTCCACTCTCTCTTCCACAAAATTCCCTGAACCATGGTGGGTGAGTTGAAGTCCACTGGAGTGTTGAGCTCTTAGCAGATTCTGGAATTCTGCTTTGGAACGTTTTGAGTCTCCTCAGTGTCTGTCTGTACAGTTGTCTTGGATCATTTAATCTTTAATCTGTGGTCCGAATTTACCTTAATTCACAGTATAACAATCAAAAGGTAGATTATCTACTTCTTTATAATATCAAAATTTATCCAAATGAACTGTTCATAGCATAGAAGTTTTCATCAAATTTTGAACATTTTATTTTGTGAGTATGTGTGTGCGTTTGCTTATGTGCACACTTGAGTGTAGAGGCCGGAGGTTGGCAACTTGTGTCTTCCTCACTTGGGCTTCACCTTATCCTTCAAGAAGGGTCTCTCCTTGAAGCCAGAGCTTTGTCTATTCAGCTAGGGTAGCTCCACGACATCTCTTGGGAGTCTCCTGTCTCTGTCTCCCCAGCGCTGGGATTGTGTCCAGCATTTTACACTGATGCTGGACAGCCAAGCTTGGGTCTGGGTGCTTGCCTGGCTCTTCACCCACTGAGCCATCTTTTCAGCTCAGGAGTTTACTTCTGAATTTATTTTCAATTAAAGTTCAAATCACCTTATTTGCCAAATCAAACTTAGGCATATTGTGCACCCGAGGTTTCCATTGAAACACTGGCTAGTTCTCTGCAGAGTTCGGTTCTGTGTTCCAGGGGGTCCTCATCTGTGAAGCCGTGGTCAGTTCAGAGCCTGGCTCTGTGCACTCCTGTTTGTTCCCCACCCGGTCTCCTCAGGAGCTTCAGGCTCTGACAGCTCACGTGGCAAGAAAATGGAAGGTTCATGTTTATATTTTAGCCTTTCCTGGAGGTCCATCTTTAGTGCATTCCTTTTCAAATTTGGAATATTTAAGCTAAGATAATATTTAGCTATAGAAACTATAAGGAGAGAGAGAGAGAGAGAGAGAGAAGCTCTAGGGTACATTGACTTCAAGCCTTTAGGCCAATAGCTGGGTCAAATGGTAGATCTGTTTTGATTTATTTTTATTTCATTTTATTATATTCTATTTTTTTTTTGAGAAACCTCCACACTGATTTCTATAGTGGTTAGACTAGCTGTCCATCCACAAAGTAATGGATAAAGAAAATTATATGTACTATTTTATACATACATATGTATACATTTTATTCAGTCATAAAGATGAACGAAATTGTGACATTCAAAGGAAAATCAATGCAACTGAATACTATCACATCGACAGCATTGAATCAGTTTCACAAAGAAAAATATTGCACATTTTTTCTTATTTATGGATCATAGATTTTATATAAATACATAAAGTCAGGTATGTATATATGCCTTAAAAACCCAAGTGTGACTGTCCAAGGAACCAAAGCGAAATGTGACACTTAGCCAGTGTGGGAGAAATATTATCCAAGTGAAATAAGGACTTGAATATAATGTCCTTATGAAATGTAGCAGCAAGCTCAGTGAATCTGTGCCAAACAAAACGCCTTTGAGAGCTGCAGTGTGCAGTCCCCCATGGATGCGCTGTGTGGGAATGAGCCATGGAGCCTGAGTTCTGTCCCTCCCAAGGATGGCAGGAGAGAAGGGATCAAATGCTCAGGAATTTGAAAACACAAGAGGCAGGGTTCCTTTGGGATTTGAAATCCTCAAGTATCTGTTAGGTAGTCCATTCAGCTAAGCAGGACTCCTCAAAGGAAATCCACAATTATGTTGAGGACAAGCCTATAATCTCCACGAAGGGGAAGACGAGTCACTGGGGAAGTTATCCTAGAAGTATGCAACTTCTAAATAGACTTTCTTGGAAAAAAAGTGTTTCCAGAACTTTCACACTCTGACTTCTCCTTCCTATCCCCACCGTGCAGGAAAGAGGGCCACCTGGGAAGGTCAGGTAGAGGCAGGAAAGCACGTTGGCACAGGTTGCTAATGGGTGTGCCAGTGAGAAGGAGGAGAGACTGGTACCTCGGTCATATTTGACCACACTTTGCAGTCACAAAGGGTAAGTAGTTTTCTTATTTTTTTGTATTTGATTTCTTTAAATTAGCCTTTATTTCTAGAAGAAGAAAAAAAGATAGACCAAGCCCAACCAGAGGATAATAGAATATAGCTTGGAATTTCACACTATAGAATTTTAAAATATTATGGAATCTCTCACTATTCCCATTTCATTACCCCAGGAACCTCAAGAATATTATTTCACTCAGCAAATGTTTGTTATCCACTTATTGTGTGACAGGTTTTCATAATATGTGACTGAAGAGATCCATGCAAACTTTCAGCTTCAATGGCAAATTCTCAAATTCACAGGAAAGAGACCGACTGGAATTATCCATGTGGAGATACTAAAGTCTGTCAGAGAAGGGTGGTAACAAGGCTTTGTTGTCGACTCATCTACGACTCTTTCTTTCATGGTAGGGATTCTCACTAATATCCTCTTTGGACATGTATTAATTTTTCATGTTTATGCCTCATTTTATTTTATATTTTGAATATTTAACATCACTTGTTTGATAACCATCATGATGTATGTATTAATGCATCCCAAAATATATTCCGATACACACTGTAACTCCAAATATATATTATTGGGCTGGTGAGATGGCTCAGAGTTTAAGGCACTTGCCTGCAAAACCTAACGACTCGAGTTCAGTTCCCCAGTACCCACATAAAGTAAGATGCACAAAGTGGCTCATGCATCTGGAGTTTGTTGGCAGAGGTTGGAGGCCTTGGTGTGCCCATTCTGTCTGTCTGTTTCTCTTCTCTCCCTGTTTGCAAAGAAACACACACACACACACACACACACACACACACACACACACACACATATATATAATTGAATTTCTACTGTGTTGAACACTTTTCCCCAAATAATGAATGAACAATAACTATGTACATCTTCACACACGTTCTAAATATGAAACCGTTATCTTCATTATCTGCTTTCTTGAAGTCTCCTGTTGCCACTGGTCCTTCCTCTTCTGCCCCATTGGATATCTAACGACAGGAAGGGGTCATATGAGGAAGCTTTGATTCATATTCAGCCACAAGTCAGGCTTTACTAAAGACTTCCTAGCTCAGGACTTAAACTTGCTTTACTGCTGTTCTTTTCCCATGAGTCCACATTAAATTCTCCCCTTTTCTCCTTCTCTCTTTCTTTTATACATTCCTTTATACATCCCTTTTGTCCGCTTGGACCGATTTATTTTTCCAATCTGTAGAGTCACTGGTAATTTTATTACCATATTAGAGAAATACTGGCAACCCAAATCTGGCCCCAAGGTTTGCCTTCAGATAGGTATAATTCAGACTTTGCAAATATAGTCTTAGTGCGGCTGGTATTTTACAGAATTCTCTTGGCTACATGTTGTTATTGTCTATAGATTGTATGTTCTATAGGCTCCTTGGTTCTCTCCCTGGTTGGTACCTTCATATCCTAGACATTTTATGCTCTCTGATGTCTCTATTAGCTGTTCAAATCAATCAGTTCTGAACATCGGCTGGTTTTGTTTTGTGTGTGTGGGAAGTCTAAAACATTTGTTGACATAGGTTTGGGGCCTATGTATGATTTATTTATTTATTTTTTTTGCGGTGCTGAGGACCAAACCCAGGGCCTTGTGCTTGCTAGGCAAGCGCTCATCCACTGAGCAAAGTCCCCAACCCTTATGTATGATTTTTGACATTGGAAACTTGCAGTAACTTTGGTCCAAGTAGAAGACATTAAAGCTCTAACCCTCCAGAAAGTTCCCAGGGCCTATTTTAATGGGTAAGGCATAGCCTCACCATAGAGCTCGGATGGAGCCTCCCTATTTACTTTTACAGCTCACCTTTTTAAGAGAGAATGTTCACAATGGAAAACAGCAGAAAGAGTTGGAAGTCTTTAAAAAGGAAACTGTTGGAGAGGCAGTAAAATTTGGCCAGGTAGTTTTTTTTTTCTTTCTCTTTTTCATTAGGTTTCATTCTTCTTTACTATTATGACTTATCCAAAACAGACGAGCATTGACTCAGAGCTTTCCGTTTTTCAAAAATTATGGCATGTTTCTCTAAGCTCTCTTTTAACTTGCCTCACTGTACTCTGGGCTTGAACCTCAATAATTCTTTTATTAACATTTTCAGAATAAGAGCTTCAGAAATAAACGCTGAGCTCTGTCATTAGTTAGGTCTTCAGAAGATTTATTGAACTTGAAATTGTTTGAACCTAGTTAATAGCCCATCGGTATGGAGACATACACGAGCAGTTATGTTTATGTTTTTCTTAAAAAACATTTATTATGAGAGTTCCCAAACAACTCAAAGTAGAAAGTACCATAAACCCACAAGTATCCATTTCCAGCTTAAATAACCACCATGACTTTGCCATTATGTGTATGTTTTAATAATAAAAATTCTTAGATGCCAACAAAAGAATCAACACATGCTGATGAATAGTTGCAGTAAGATCCCCAAGTTTATAAAGAGCTATGATTTTTGGTAAATTTTATTTTAAAAATAGAATATCAATTGCAGTGTTCTCACCAGATGTTTTACATATATATATATATATATAGTCCATAATGAGTTACATTATTTAATGGGCCAACAATGAGTTGTTCTCCCCAATTCCCCAATGCCCCCTCTCCCCATCCCCAATCATCTGGATATCCTCCTCCGTGGGCCGTCTGGATCAGTCCTTGGGGCAGGGGACCATGGATAGCCTAGTACTCAGCCTGGTTCTCCTGGCCCAAGAGAGTTGTTACTGAGGGGTGCCATGCCTCTTCACCAGATGTTTTTATATTAAAATTAAGTTACTTCATATTTTGTCTTTTTCCTTTATTCTTTTTAAATGACTATAGAGTGTGTGCACATTTGTGGGTGGTCTGCGCATGTTCCTGTGTGCAATGAGAACACGTGTGTGCTAGTGTGTGCCATGGTGTGCCTGTGTTCTTATTCCTACCGGAGGATAACCTTTGCTGTCTTTCCACCTCTTTCTGGATTCCTGCTTCGCTGTTTTTTGCTGCGATCACAGGGAGCTTTCCAGGAAAATGTCTATGCGTCTCACCTGGCTGTCAGCATCGCTGTGCTGGGATTACAGAAGTCTGCCGGGGCTTCTACGTGCAGTCTGGAAACCACTGGGGATCGAACTCAGCTATTCTAGAATTTACTGCTTCACCCGCCACACCATCGCTTCAGCCCACTTCCTATGTTCTATGACTTATTTAAAATATTTATGGACGGTGAAGTTTTGATCGCTATACGTCAGCTGCTCTTTTTCTTTCTATTCCCGATTCAATGCCAGAATTGTCAGAAGGGAGACAAGCTGGCAAATAGCCTAATGCCAGTGGGAATACAGCACCTCATCTGGACTTAGATTCTCAACAGCACCTTACACATCTGTAGGTAATTAGTGTAGCAATCGTGAAAATATTAATTAAGAAAAGAGCTAATAATTACTATGCTTGAAGCTGAAAGTGATATAATTAGACTTAAACTGTGAGGGTTTTATTTCAAATTGATTAAGACTTTCCATGCAATACTTGGCAAAGAGAAATTTCTCATTTCTTTTGTTAAATCTTGACTAGTTCATCAGAATACAAACAGGAGCAAGTGTCTGTTATTTATAGATTCTCCGATCTCATTCCAACTCATTCTAATTAAATTATCCAACTATAAAGTCCTTTATTTATGATAATTAATGACCATTTGGCAGACCTGTTCAAATAATCTTGAGAAATTGGGGAGAGATTTTGTTATGATATTTAAAAGCTATATGCTTTAGTATATGTCTTTACTGAGGTTTAGATCTCTCTCTCTCTCTCTCTCTCTCTCTCTCTCTCTCTCTCTCTCTCTCTCTCTCTCTCTCTGTGTTGACCAATGGCTGAGATCCTAGGTGCATGCACACCACAAATCCAGGCATTTTCCTTAACTCTTGGGGACACAAAGCCAGGCCACATGCTTGTGTGGTCAGCACTGGACACACTGAGACATCTCCGCAGTTCAGATTTGAGAACAAGGCTTCTGAGTTTCTTTCAGTGGCCCAAACAGAGAGACCTCTCTCTGCTGGATGACTGCAGTCTGAGTCGCCGAGTGTTTGCTCACAGGCTGGGTGAGAACTGAGTAGCTTGCCTTTCTGTGCGCATCACAGGCCTGGTCTGCCTGCTGAGACCTTAGCGGCCTCAGTCCACTCCTGTCGCCTGACCAAAGAGGTTGTCATTAATTGGCTCTTTCTGACTTAAGCCAGGCTGAATCTGAGAAGGCCTCTGGTGTTTCCATTACAAGTTATTATTCTGAAATACCAAATATCTTCCGAGATCTTTCATGAACCATAAAATAACAACTCTTTTTCTAATCCACAGATCCACGAAATGTCATCCGGGCAAGGTGGATTAAAACGCTTCTCTCCAGGCAAGCGGCCTTCTGCATCGAGCTGAGGGAGACATGATGTCCAGGGTTCAAGCACCACGAGGCAGTTGAGAGCCTGGTCACAGTGAGAAACACTGGAAAGAAGCCACGGCTGAACTAAGAAAAAAACATCAAGATCCTTGTCACTGACACCTCAAAAGGATTATTTCACAAATCGTGAATTTCAACACTTGAAGAAGGTGGTGAAGAATACGGCCACCTAGTGCTGGGCATGGTGGGGCACACTTTTTTTTTTAAACATAGGTAGTTTGTCTTTTTTAAAATTTTTATTTATTCATTTTCAAGCGGAGGGAGAGAGAGAGAGAGAGAGAGAGAGAGAGAGAGAGAGAGAGAGAGAGAGAGAGAGAGAGAGAGAGAGAGAGATAATACACCAGGGCCACCACCTTGTGGGTCTGGCTTATGTGGGTCCTGGGGAATTGAACCCAGGGCCTTAGGCACTAGAGGCAAGTGCATTAACCTCTGAGCCATCTCTCCAGCCTAGGGGCACACCTTTAACCTCAGCACTCAGGAGGCAGAGGTAGGAGGATCTCGGGGAGTTCGAGGCCAACCTGGGACGACAGAGTGAATTCCAGGTCAGCCTGGGCTCAAGTGAGACCCTACCTTGTACAACAACAACAACAACAAAAATAATAAGTAAATAAATAAATAATGGTCTCCAAAGTTTGATGTGGCTCTGAATACAGAAGCTTCTATTTATGAAAATGGTAAAAAAAGAAAATGGTGAGTTATTATTTTTTTCTTTGTGGAGGGCCATAGCACACGCTGTAGGTATTTTTGGGCTATGCTATTTCATAACTTTTCTGCCACTGTAGAGTGAAAAAGACCAATAGGCATATGATAATTACAAGAATGTGTAAACTTTAGAATATTATTATTCAGTGATATGTGGAAAGTCTATAAAAGAGCCTTAGTGGCTTTATTCTTACTATTTTTGTTATTTTATGGATTCAGAAGTTTGCCTTATTGTAATATTTAAGTAGACAAATATTCTTTTGAAATTTCCTACTATTTAAAAGTAAAAAGCACCCTGGTATGGTGGTACACACCTTTAATCCCAACACTCAGGAGGCAGAAATAGGAAGATCACTGTGAGTTCCAGGCCAGCCCAAGACTACAGAGTGGATTCTAGGTCAGCCTGGGCTAGAGTGAGGTGATACTTAGAAAAAACAAAACAAAATAAAAAATAAACCTACCACCACCACCACCAAAAACCTTCTAAATCTTCCAAAAGAGATGCCCATCAGGGTACAGAACACAAATAGATGGGACCAGAGAAGAAAGCCTCCACATGACACTATAGTCAAAACACTGAAACAGCAAACAAGAAGAGGTTCCAGAACCAGCAAGAGAACAGCAGTACATTGCTGACAAAGGTAAGCCCATTGGAATTGTACTGCGCTTGTCCATGGAAAACTTTCTATGTTTTAAAAGGTGCCTTTATGAATATATGAACACTAAGCCACACTGAAGAGGAAAATGATCACACCCAAGAGGCCACAGAAGGGAAAAACACAAACAAAACTAGAACAGATGTGAAAACAAAGGAAGATTAGAAAAACACCAAATTTCACCCAGTCTTCAAACTGACAGAGATTAACTCTCATCTCTCAATTGTAAGCCAACCCCAGTAGACTCAACTCCCCAACCAAAAGACACAGGTTCACAGGCTGGATCAGAAAAACGTAATCTATCCATTTTCTGTCTACAAAAAAAAATCCACCTTACCATTAAAGATAGACACCACCCTAGAGAGAATGGAAAGATATTTCAAACAAAAAATAAGAAACAAACAGGTATGTGTATACTAATATAGACAAAGTGGACTATAAACCTGAAGTATTTTTTTTTTTCAATGTAGAGTGTCACCGTAGCCCAGGCTGACCTGGAACACACTTTATAGTCCCAAGCTTGGCCTCAAACTCACAGCGGTTCTCCTACCTCTGCATCCTGAGTGCTGAGTTAAAGGTGTGCACCATGATGCCCAGCTTAAACCAAAAGTAATTTGCTGATGTATTCTTCCAGCAAGGTGGCTGTATATAAAATCAGCATCCAGAAATAAGTAGTCTTGGTATATACCAATGACAAACATACAGAGAAAGAAATCAGGAAAGCAATCCCATTTACAGTAGCCACAAAATTTAAATATCATGAAATATTCCTCACCAAGGAAGTGAAATACCTCTTACACTGTAAACAGTATCACAGTGAAGAAAGAAATCAAGGGAGACACAAAAAAGAAATGAAAAATGAAAAAAGAAAAAAATGAAAGACCTCTCGGACTCATGGATCAGAAAAATTAATATCATGAACATTGCTATATTCTAAAAGCAATGTATAGATCCAATGCAATACCAATCAAAACTCCAGCACCATTCTTCGCAGCAATAGAAAAAATACTCTCATAATTCATATGGAGGGGCTGGAGAGATGGCTCAGCCATTAAGGCACCTGCCTGTAAAGCAGAAGGACCCGAGTTCAATTCCCCAGTACCAAGGTAAACCAGATGTACAAGGTGGCTCATGCATCTGGAGTTTGTTTGCAGTGGCTGGAGGCTCTGGTGTGCCCCCTCTCTCTCTGTCAAATAAATAAGTAAAATATCTAAAAACAAAATTCATATGGAAGCACAAAATACCTTGGATAGCCAAAAATGTCCTCAGCAAGAATACTGATGATGGTGTCACCATACTTGATTTCAACAAATACATCGATAAACACAGTAGAATAAAAGATTCATGTATGAATTCTAGTAACTGCCATACCAAAACACAAAATATTTTACCATAATAAATTCATGACAAAAAAGTGAAGTATGGATTTAAACTTTCAAAACAAAACCCTTATAGCATTTCTGGGCTTTTGTTTCCCCTACCTTCTTCCATGCCTTATTTATTATTATTATTATTTAAATATATATTTAAAATATTTTATTTATTCATTTTCAAGCGGAGAGATACAGAGAGAGGGGGGCACACCAGGACCACCACCTTATGGGTCTGGCCCATGTGGGTCCTGGGGAATTGAACCAGGGGCCTTAGGCACTGGAGGCAAGTGCCTTAACCACTAAGCCATCTCTCCAGCCTTGCTTGTTCCTTTTAAAGTTGTCTCCTTACACAAAGCGAAGTGGGGCTCCTGTGTGTCTTTCTTAGGTACCCTGCACATCTCCCTCCTAGTGTTCATAAAAATTATAATCCAGGAGTTGGAGAGATGGTTCAGTGGTTAAGGCACTTGCCTGCAAAGCCTAATGACCCAGGTTTGGTTCCCCAGTATCCACGTAAAGCCAGATGCACGAAGTGGTGCATTCATGTGAAGTTTGTTTGCAGGGAGTAGGGGCCCTGGTGACCCATTCTTCTCTCTCTCCCTCTTTCTCTCTCTTTCTCTCTTCATTCTGCATCTCTGCTTGCAAATAAATAGATAAATAATTCATCATTTTTATTTTTTATAGATATTTTTTATATTTCATTTATTCATTTTTTAAGCAGAGAGAGAAGAAGAAGAAGGAGAGGGCGAGAGAGAGAGAGAGAGAGAGAGAGAGAGAGAGAGAGAGAGAGAGAGAGAGAGAGAGAAAGAGAGAGAGAGAGAGAGAGAGAGAGAGAGAGCACACCAGGGCCACCACCTTGTGGGTTTGGTGTATGTGGGTCCTGGGGAATTGAACCCAGGGTCTTAGCCACTGGAGGCACGTTCCTTAGCCGCTGAGCAATCTCTCCATCCCTCATCCACTTTTGATATGAAAGCCCCTGTCAGGTTGCTGAAAGAACTCAACACAAACTTGCTGTCAGGCTTCCACAGCTGAAGTTTTCCTCTTGCATTATGAACGCCTCCCTCCCTCCCTCGTGGATTCCCAAACGAGCTTAGCAATGCCTCCTCTCTGCTGAGCCAACCAGGGGGCCTCACCATACTGACCAAATGCACCAGCCACACTTTATCTCTTCTGTGGACCTCAGTGCTGGGCCTGCTTATCTGTGTTCCAGAGGCCTGCGTGTCGGGATGTTGGGATTCCAAGGGACAGTCCTAAACCCTTTCAGCCTTTGCAAGGTCTTGAACTGCTGCGCCATCGCTGGCCTTCCCTACTGCTCTCACCCTCCTCACCTCGCCATCTCGGACCTGACCCACCTTGCTCATTTTTCCTTCCACCCTCTCTTGAGCTCTGTCCTTCTCATCCTGGCTCCTCGCTCTGTCTCCACCTGTCGTCTGCTGCACCTTTCTTTCGTCTAGAT